>OZ014508.1:40928613-41102973 GCA_963966075.1 Aphodius sticticus | reverse complement strand
TGGGTACTCATGCGCCCATGGAGCCCCACACTACTACCGATATGCCGGTTGATATGCGTAATGCATTTTCCCCTCCTGCCGAAAAAAAAAACATATCTAACAAGTTGCTACAGCAGTGGTTATAGGGTCGGCTTTTGAAATGGGTGTCGTCGGTGTTATTTAAACACAGTAAGTAAAAAAAAAGAAACTGCGTTTTGAACAAGATGAGAGTCTACAACTACCAACAATAATAACACGGCATTCACTACTTCACCTTTTTGAGAACATGATGTTACAAAACTAAAGTTCAAGACAAAGCGAGCTCTTCTACTTTGAAAGTGTAATATGGGTACGACGTACTCTACCACCGAAACACTAACTCTAGGTAAGCGGAGGCCCAGGATAATGTAGATACCCTGTGACGGCGCGGCGTTTCAAAAATCATAATCTTACTGCACATTAGTCGTGGGGTAGTTCCTGAAGGAACCACAAATAATAATTTGCGTCTAGCATCCGAGAGGCATTTCGTAAGCTTGGCAACTATCGAGCAATCAAGATTTCCTGCGCATACCGTGACCCACACCATGAGTGGAGTATTTAATTATTTATTTATGAATCTATATTATAATGCCTATTTGTATGAAGCATGTTTAGCGGAAAACGGCAACGTTTTTAAACAGTTACTGGAATAGAATTAAGCGTTTTTTTTTATTTACATTACGATTTTGTTTTATTTTTAATATTGTGTTTAATTGTAGGCTAATAAATTTATAAATACTAAATTATTTATAATGAAAAATAACCTAAACAAACTAGTTTAATAAAGGTCTGTTTATTCCAAATTGTTCAGTTGTTTTCAAACGCAATCTAGATTTGGCAATGTTTGCAATTTCTACTGTGATCTTTAAAAATCGATATCAGTAGGTACAAGTACATTTTAGGTATAGGACATTGTACACAAAGTTGTACTAAAATTTTCCATAGAATTGAGCAATGTATTCATATGTTAGGGTTGCCATTTGAAAATATCGACTTTTAGTACTTTTCTCGAATTCAACTTTGATCTTATAATTTTAACACCCTGTATAACTTTTAGAAGAATTCTACTGATGTGTCGATAATATGTTACCTTCAGAACAAATTTGCTGGACAACTTTTTTCCAACGGTCACGTGGGATAATTTATAAGTAATTGAAAGTAATCGTTTAGCTGCCATTTTTTAATGAAAAAAATGAATATCTCAGAAATGACACATGTTAGGTATAGGGAATGTAACATAAAATGGATTTAAAATTTAATGAAGATTGCAAAAATGCGATAAAATACAGGCTGTTCCATTTGAAATATAAAAGTTGACATCATTTCCGGTGTAACCGGAAGTAACCGAAAACTCAAAATATTTTAGCCGAGACGGTCGTGTCCAACAATATAAGTCCACAAATTTTCAATCTCATTTCATTTGGTTCTCCATATACTTCTAATGGCAGGTCGTGGGAGACCCTGCATAGCTATATAGCGAGATGCATAAGATTTACAAAAGTTATTGAAAAGATCAACTGAGGTGGTTGGAGTTTTTAGAAGGTTGCTTTCTTAAGTTTAGGTTTATATATCGAATCAAGTAGCGTTTTCGATTTATACAATTTTATGCATGCAGTCGGTGCGAACTGCACCAACTCCGTGCATTTTTATGCACGGTCTTGGTGTACTTTATACACAAAAGTATATAAAGTCAAGCATAAGGCGAACATACAAACCCGCACCAGCATGGTGCTAGTGCAGCCGAGTGCAGTAAACCTAAAACGCTAAACAGGTATTTGTTAAAAAGTAACAATATTCAAAAAGCATAATTCGGTTCTTGATCTTCACTTGGCGAAGCCTTTTTTATTCTGTTTTCGTCAGACCGGTAACGACTGGGAAGTGGGAACTGGGAAATACATAACTCTAAACATGCTCAAAACAACACAATTCGAGCGTATGCTTTTAGTAGTACGTCACACACATGTAAACAACACCAAGTCAGAACTTGCACAGAATGTATATAGCAATTTGAAATGGTTAGTTAAGGTATTTTTGATTTAACGGACTTGAATTAACGGATGATGAATGTAGCGGAAGTTATTGAGTCCGTTAATGGTTTTGAAAGTTTTACTAAAAGTTTTTTTTATTAAACGTAAATTCGTTAACGAAAAATTTACCTTCGTTAATTAACGATTAACGGATTAACGCTTTTGTGCCCAGCTTTGGAGACAGGGTAAGTCTACTTAGGATAGGTACTACTTTATCTACTAAAGGAGAAAGGTATTTGTCGGGCAATTCCGTCATCAAAGAAGAAGCAACCGTATACACGTGTTTCGGAGTATTAGTCCTCATCAGTACGGTATAGCCAAGGAGCAAGATGGACACTCAATGGAAACACTCAAATGGAGACCATAAAGGAGGTGACCAATGTCGCCAATTTGGTGCTTCAGGATTAGAAAACAAGAAGTGACGTCCCGCCGGAGGTGACTGGCACACCCCAGGTACACCATAGCCCAAGGAAATAAAGATGGAAAACTGGTTGGTCACCCCTTTATGGCCTCCATTTGAGTGTTTCCATTGAGTATCCATCTTGCTCCTTGGCTATACCGTACTGATGAGGACTAATAGTCCGAAACACGTGTATAAATAAATAAATAAATAAATAAATAATCTTTATTTGCCATAGGATCCAAATTGGACATAGACAATGGTCACATTACATCAAGATACTGGCCACTCAAGGCTGATAATAAACAATCTAAAAAAATAAAATGCAGATATGTTCAAATTAAAAACATACATACAAAACAAAAAAAAATGAAAAAATACACATACAAAATCAATTCTAAGCAACGGCTGTTGTGTCCAAATATTCCCCAACAGAATAAAACGAATGGGCAAGCAAATATTTCCTGACCTCTTTCTTAAATAAGCTCAAGCTTGACGCAGCCCTCACCACGGACGGGAGAGCATTGAACGTTTTTACTATCATGTACATCGGACCGCCTTCAAAAGCCGAAGACGCGTGCTGAGGCACCGTAAGCTGTAAAGCACCCCTCGTTCTTACTGACGTTGATACATCCGCGTTACGTCTAAACGCATTCATGCTCTTTTTATAAAAACATAAGAGTCTGTAAACGTACAAACAGGGAAGTGTTAATATGCTTTGCTGTCTGAAGTAATCCCTACAAGACACCCTATAGTCAAGTTGCAGCATGCATCTCAAAAATCGCTTTTGACTGCGAAATAACGCAATAGCATGAGGAGATGACCCCCAAAGTATTATGCCATACGACATGATGGATTCAACGTTTGCATAGTAATAGTTTTTTAGAGCTTCTATTGACACAATGTCCCTTAATCTATATATGGCGTGATAAGCTCTATTTAGCTTCCTGACCGTATAATCCATGTGCGTTTTCCAGCCCAGATTACTCTGAAAGAACACCCCCTAAAACTTTGTTGAATCACTCAGCGGGATTGATGCACCCGACTCTCTGCCTAAGGTCATTCATATACATAAGAAACAAAAGGGGACCCAAAATAGACCCCTGAGGGACACCCCTATTTAACGAACTCGAGCTCACAACCCCACCCACACTTACTTTTTGACTCCTACCCCGTAAATAGGACTGTAACAGCTCGATAGCCACACCCCTAATACCCACTGACTCCATTTTAAGAACAACCGCCCGTGAACGATGGTATCAAATGCACTTGAAAGATCAAAAAATAGGGCCGCAACACAGCTACGCTTGTCTATATTTGCCAATTAGTTTGAGCTTCAAATAAGGCGGACTCACACGACAAGCCAGGCAGGAATCCAAACTGAGAGGGCGAGATGACGCCGCACCCAGAAAACAAATCATAAAGCCTGGTGTAAATTACTTTTTCAAACAGTTTCGAAAACGCTGGCAGAATTGATACCGGCCTATAATTTTCAACTTTATCCCTCGGGCCCCTTTTATAAATCGGCAATATTATAGCCGGTTTTAGCGCGTCCGGAAAGATCTCCTGAGAAAACATACAATTAATAAGGTGTGTCAGTACCGGCGCAATCCAACCCGCTGCCATCTTTACAACATAGGGAGGGATTCCATCATCCCCACACGAAAACTTGGGCTGGATTGACTTGAGGACACCATGTACTTCCTCCAGCGTTGCTGGGCGCAAAAATATAGACGACTCAACCCCCCCACCGTCGATAATGGTTGACGACCAACGATCCAAACCGATCCCACTCGAGCCAAAAAACTGTTGATGAAACTTATCAGCAACCTCCAGGCAGTCATCCACATCCGACCCACCAATTTCGGTTAGCCGAATCGGACCACCACCGGAAACCGCTGACGTCTCCCTTTTAATTATGCGCCGCCACACTGTTTTTGACTTATTCTTTGATGAAATTATTTTCGCGTTATTAATATTACGTTTAGCCTTCTTTATTGCATCCCTTAATTCCTTCTTCCTTCTCTTATACTCAGTCCACCATTCATCCTCATCCAACATTTTACAAACACTAAACACGTTTCTAAGCTCTTCTGACATCTGACGTATTTCATCACTGTACCAGTCGTGCTCTTTAGACCCACGGGGACGCATTTTTTTTCAAAGGAAAATTGTTAAGAAAGTGATGGTTAAATGACTGAAAGAACGCCTCGTATTTTGCATTTACATCGCCATCAAGCTCCATTACCTCAACCCACGACTCACGGCTCAATTCTTCCAAAAAATTATCTATATTTAGCTTATTATACACACGTCCGTATCTAGCTTCCATGAAGCGATCCTCCTGAACTCTCAAACCAAACATGAGCGAGACATGATCGGAGAGACCCGGGTCTTCCGCCCAACACTCCACCCAATCCGTGGGGAAGCCGCAAAAAACGTTGTCAATGCAGTTGCCAATTCTTGTACCTCCGCTAAAGCACTTTCTCAGACCGTATGATTGAAAGAGAGACACAAGGCATCTGCTTTCACGACAGCCGCCTGCAAAGTTGATATTAAAGTCACCACAAACAATAACAAACTTAAACCTAACGCACACGATATCCAACAACTCCGACAATCTATTCATGAATACAGCCAAGTTCGCCGATGGTGATCGGTACACGCTAGGGATGAGTCATTCGCGAACGAACCGTTCAAAATGAACGGGTCAACTGTGTGAACCGTTCGATCCGGTTCAACCCTGGCAAACTGACCCGTTCAGTAGGAGATCCGGTTCAGTAGCTCGTTCGTTTACGGTGTATACGCTCTCGGCTCATTTCTGCTCACAGCATAGACGGCTCAAAGCAGACCGGCGCGCCGGTCTGCCGCGGCGCGGCGCGGCGCGGCGGCGTCTTTGATGCGTGTTCATTTGTTTCCAGTGCCGCGTAAAGTACATAATATGTATATACATTATACATATATAAAATATTTTCGTTCGTTTATTTCTGGTTTGATTGATGCATAAAGATTCGTCAACATATTATGAACTGCCCGAACATTTTCTTTGCGTTTTAAAATTGTTGAGAGTTGATAATGAAGACCATTAATTTTAATAAATATAATTTATTAAACAAAATGAAAGTTTGAGAATATATTAGGAAAAATATAAAAAGCATAAAAGGCAGAATGAAAGATATGAGATTTTTGCGGTAAAATTGAACAATTTGTTTAGTTAACCATACAGAACTTATTGAAAAGTTTTGTATAAATTCCGTAAAATCAGCTTTCAAAAATCGCTAAAAGATCAAAATTAGATTTAATTAATTTAAATTATGTAGGTATATATATATATATGCAAATACCATTGACTTATTAGCCTTAGTAGCATTTTTATAGGATCTATTTTGTTTTTGTTACTGAATGGAGGTAATTTCTATCAGCATAAATTACAACAAAAACTAAGTTAAATCAGAAAATTCCAGCTCTGACAAAGAAAAACAATACTCGCAGTAGTTAGGCCGTCGCGCGTCGGTATATTCGTAAACTACATAGGGCCGCTGCGATGACTGAACGAAGATACCAGCAATGCGCGCGTCGTGTTCTCGTTCTTTTGAACGGTTCGTTCACCAGATCCGTCTATATAGACGGATCTATTGAACAAACCGTTCAAAATGAACGGGTCAAATGTCTGAACCGTTTGGAGGTTTGATCCGACTCGCCAGTGGCAAAGTTAACGGGTCGCTCGAACGGGTCGGGTCAGATTCGTTCGTTTACGGCGTTTATGCACTCGGCTCTTTTCTGCATAAGATCGATAGCCGGCTCAAGGCTGTCACAGGCCAGTTTTTTTGCGACGGCCGGCGCTGGCGCGGCGGCGGCGGCGTCTTTGATGCACATGTGTTCGTTTGTTTCCAGTGCCGCGTAAAGTATTATGAAAAAGATATTTTCGTTCGTTTACTTCTGGTTTGATTGAAGAATGAGGATTTGTCAACATATTATGGCTCTCCCCAAATATTTTCGTTGCCTTTTAAAATTGTTGAGATCCCTATATCTACACTGTAATTACTTTTAAATATTTTTGGAATATTATAGTCGGCAGTAGATAATGTAAACCATTAGTTGCAATAAATATAATTTATGAAACAAAATAAAAGTTTTAAACTATATAAAGTAAAATAAATAGAAACAATAAAAAATAACTAAATATTCATTCATTGACTCAGAACTGGAACGTTATAATTTACTAAATAAAAATAATATATGTAATATATAATACACATAATACAACATAATATATATGTTGCCAAACTCCTCTAATCTCAAAAACTATAAAATGCATATAGTAGTATAACTCATCACATTACCTATTGTAAATTGCTATTTAAAAATAGTAATTGTGACACTTTTGTAGAACTTATTCTGTTTCGGCTTTCCGTTAGCGTGAGCCCTGCTTTTGAAAAAATTGGTCCATATGAAAGTCGTTCATTTTGAACGGGTCTGATTGAACGGGTCATTTTAGTGAGCCGGTTCGACTGAACCGGCTCACTGAAATGACCGAGAATGCCCATCCCTAGTACACTCACACACACACACACACACAACACTCTTCCCGATTTCACCCCAAAACTGGCCCCACAATATTCAAACTCCTGCTCTGTGGATTCTACTTTAAATGTTTCTGATCTCATATTAAAACTAGAGTTACGGTAGATAGCACACCCCCCTCCCCTAATTTCACTCCGGCAGTAGTGAGTCAATAATTCATAGTTACAAATTTTATCTGTTGAAATTGTATCTGGCTTGTGCCAATGTTCAGTCAGACAAACAAAATTTAAGTGCTTCCCCAAGAGAAATACATCCAGTAACTCCGTTTTATTTCTCAAACTTCTTATGTTATATGTCATAAAAGAAACATTAGACCCACCACTGATGCTAGGAGCACCGTAGTTCTTCTGGGGTCTCACTAATTTCTACATATTTCAAATTATCAACATTTACATACAAAGACACATCTTCCACCACATGAGTAAGTCCCGAAATATTTTCTAAAATCAACGAACAGAGACGTTGTTTGCCCTTATAAGCTAAATGAATCCCTCCAGATATTACATCAAAACGTGATAACACATTATTCACATCCACAAAATTAACATTACTATGAGTACTTTCTGAAACAACACCATACATATAACAATTAAATTTATAAATGGCATCCCTAATCGAAACATGCCTATCAAAGTACGGAACTGACACTAAAAGTACATTTGTGTGCCTCAAACTCGCCAGAGATGCCAGGACAGCATCCCTATCCAGATATCCCCCCCTTAGTACATTATTTGAACCAGCCACTATCACTACCACATCCTCTTCACCCATAGACCGGGTCAGCCCATCGACATTCTGAGTGACACTCTCATATGTTGCGTTTGATTTAAATACTCTAACTACATCATACAAATCCCCAGCGCGACGTCTCATTATTTGAGAGATATCCCTACATTGACTGTCACCCAAAATTAATAATTTTGGACGGCATTGTATATTCATTCCAGTCAACTTTTGCTTTTCACTAATAGATGGCGCCATCGAATAAAATTGCAGATCTTTGTTTACATCTTTTAAAATTAAGTAATTCAAGTCTGGTATCTTCGCAATTTCATTGTTTTTCTCAATCAACTTTTTTAAATCAGACAATTGATCATTTAAAACTTTCTTTATTAGGTACCTTCATTTCGTTCTTCAGGTCATGAAATCCATCAACTTCCAATGAAACATCCTTATCAATAACGGTTGCTTCTTCTTCGATGACGGACTTTCCCGACAAATACATTTCTCCTTATATATTTTACCGTCGAGTAACCAGTTTTCCATCTTTATCTACTAAAGTTTTGCAAAGAATTCCAAAATAAGCAAATAATTATACAATAAATAAAAATATACAGAAATATAGACAAATCCGTTTAAAATAAAAATCGGACCAGTGTGGATCTTTCGCCCACCAAGTGTTCCGTTCATTTAAATGTTAAGCTTGCTTGTAGAAAGGTCCTTGACAGGTATAATTTTGAAATGCAAGAGATTATATCCAACATAAACAGTAAACATTTCATTTTTCTTGATTTGCGCGATATTTTGCGAGTTGAAGACATAACTTTGCATACTATTCATCTAACTAAAGCCGAAAAACGTAGAATAATGTATTATATATACAAGAATGTACTTGCTGACAGTGTGGTCAACCGTATCAAACCGACACGTATTGCTGTATCAACTATGACCGGCGACAGTGTGACATCGGCTGGCGCAAATTTTCGAATTCCCTGCCGGTCCAGTCGGAGAAGTTAGCTAATACCATGGCTAATACGAAGAATTTCGGACAATTCTCCGCGTTTCACCTGAACGTTCAGGGCCTAATTTCTAAACTCTGTGAACTTGAGGCATTTCTAGCGGACGTTGACTTTGGTTTTGATGTTTTGTGTATTAGTGAACATTGGCTAATTGATGAGGAACCTTGCGCTGACTTGGTTATTGCTGGGTGGGTTGCTGTTTCCGCGTTTGTGCGTAAGTCGCATGTGCATGGCGGCGTTTTGGTGATGGCGAGAAGCAAACTGGAGTGCCTCCCTTTGCAATGCGTTAATGAGATTTCAACCGAAATCCACTGCGAATTGGCTGGTGTTATATGTAAATCGTTCAATATTGTAATAGTTTGTATTTATCGTTCTCCATCTGGAGATTTTAATGTGTTTTGTAATATGATTAGCGAGATGTTAGACAGGCTATCTGTTCACAAGCAAGTAATCTTGGCGGGAGATTTTAATGTATGGTTTGGCGCATCAACCGGCAATGCCTCTAGGCTGACTGATATATTCATGTCGTATGGCTTTGTTCAGACGATATACAATCCAACACGCGGAAAAAATTGTTTGGATAACATATTTATTAACTTCTCCGGTGATAATTATGATTCGGCTGTTTTTAATTGTAATGTATCTGATCACCATGGACAGGGTGTGTTGGTTGTGTCTGGCAGTGTGCCAGCAACAAAGTACGAGGCGAAAATAGTTCGGCCAATAACGGCTGCGGGGTGCCTGAAATTCTTCCAGAACTTTGCCGGACGAGACTTTGCATATGTGGCTGACGATTCGTTGAGCACAGACGTTAAGTATACTTTATTCCATGACGAGTTTGTTTCACTGTTCAATTTTTGTTTTACCGAGCGTCAATTAACTGTTAGATGCAGAGACCGCGGGTTACACTGGTATAATGAGGCCCTAAAAAAGCGTAGATCAGAGTATAATCTTATCTGCGACTTATATAGACAATTTAAAACTAATGATTTACTTGAAATCAAAAAGCAACAACGGTCAATGTATAGGAAAGAAATTTCAAAGACAAAAATTGAGGCTTCCAGTAACTTCATTAAGAATGCCAGCAACGCGACCAAGGCGATGTGGCATCTCATCGACACTTTTAGAACTCCGTCTAAGAAGAATGCGTCTTGTTTTGAACCGGACGATCTGAATGAGTATTTTATCGAAATTCCCCGTACGTTGGTTCATTCCCTCCCCGCCACAAATGAAAATCCGTTAGATCTTTATAACATTCCGTTTTCATCTGAACTTCCATTTTCGTTGACTGGAGTATCGCCGGCAGAGATTCGTGGTATCTTGACCGGCTTAAAGAAAAGTAATTCAAAGGATGTGTATGGCGTGACGGTAAATTTTATAAAAAGAAGTGTTAGCCTACTTGTATCACCGCTTACTAAATTGATAAACTCTTCGTTTACCACGGGCGAATTTCCGGAATTACTGAAACATGCCAGGGTTATTCCAATTTCTAAGGGCGGTGATGCAACTATGATAAGTAATTATCGCCTAATTAGCATCCTGCCAGTTTTTTCTAAGGTGTACGAGAGGGCGTTATTTAGCCGAATAACCAAATATGTAGAGGATAATAAAGTAGTTTTTCCCCATCAATTCGGCTTTCGCAAGGGCATGTCGACAGCAAATGCGGTGGTGAAGTGCGTTGTGGATTGTTTGGGCTTATTTGAGAGCGGTGAATACTGCGTTACTTTTCTCCTGGATTTGTCACGCGTGTTCGATTGTGTTTCGCACGCTATTTTGCTGCAAAAGCTGGCTGCCTTGTATAATTTTGATACACTGGCGTTGAAACTGATTGAGTCGTACCTTTCAGGAAGACGACAGCGCGTACAGTATGGGGGAGTCACATCTGGTGACCTTCCTGTAGATAGGGGTGTACCGCAAGGCTCAATCTTGGGTCCCCTCCTTTTCATTTTATTTATCAATGACTTGCCCTTCTATCTAGGAGACCATGCGAAATGTATTTTATACGCTGACGACGCGACAGTTATTGTGCATGGCAGCAACTGCCAGGAGGCGCAGCTTAGGTCACAGGTTGTCCTTAACTCAATACGACGGTGGACTGTGACAAACAAATTACTCCTAAATGACAGCAAAACGGTCGAGATGTTGTTCACGTTGCGTAGTTTTGAGTTCGAGAACCCAAGCTTTGCAAAGATGCTAGGCGTATATATCACTCCCCCAAACCTTAAGTTTGACGCGCATGCACGAAAAGTCGGGTCAAAAATAAGCAGAAACATTTTTGTTCTCAGAAGGCTGGTTACGTCAGTCTCTGGTGAGGTCGTTAGAACAGCTTATTTCGCCCTGATTCATTCTCACATAAACTATTGTATTTTAGCATGGGGAGGCAGTCCGGCAAGCTCTTATATGTTTGGGTTGCAGCGCAGAGCTATTCGTGTTTTGGGGGGTCTGGGGTACAGAGATGACTGCAGACACTTGTTTTCGCAGCTCGGCATATTGACAGTGCCGTCATTGTACATCTTGAGCGCCATTTTGTATGCTCGTGGAAATAAGGATCATTTCCGGGTCCATGGTGATCATCATCGTTATGAAACCCGGGGGAGACAGGACATACGACACGATTTTTGTAGATTGTGAACGCAACATGGGCCAGTATATATGTAAATACAATTTTTTAATAAGCTGCCGGTTGATATTAGAACCTTGCCTGCTAGTGTCCTTAAAAAGCGCATGAAGACTTTCCTACTCGAAAGAGCTTTTTTTGATGTGAGTGAATTTTTAAATTGCCATTGTCACTCAATCTAATTAAACTTCTATATGTAGTCTTAGTTTGCTTAAGGTATTTTTTGACGAGTGTAAAAGTGTATGTCTTGTTAGCACAATAAAGAATTTATTATTATTTATTATTATTAAAAAGGTATAATCGAATCGGCTTGCTACATCTACAGGTATAATGTATGAAAATGAATAAAAAAGTCCTAGGTGTCATTATTCTAGGGTCAAATCGCCACAATCGGTATGGTCTCATGATTAATCAAATTAACACACGTCACATTACATTGTTTCAGGGGAGGATAGGTGCTTCATCATTTTTTTTTTGGTAAAATCTACGTAACATATGTATAATTAATTGTTTGAAAAATTATAAGATGCTTTAGGAGAGCCCTTTCAAATAGCCTACCCTGCATATGAATGTTAGTTTCTTTTGTATGTTAGTATTGCTTATTAGTGTTCTAGATTTCTTAACATTACTTGGTATTGGTGTTTCTTTTTTAATTCAAACTTATTATATTTATTTAAATAATAACAATAATCTCATCGAATTTTTTAACCACAATAATTGTTTGCGGAGTGCGTAATTTCATATGTGCTTAGGGCCAGAAAAAATGATATTAAGTGATATTTACTAATTGACTGAGCGCAGATTTAGTGGACATCGATGATGAAGGTCATTATCAGGCAATAATCGCGCATATCTTTGTTCTAGGTGAACATCAGTAATACGTGGGTGTTACCCGAAGAGGGATTTCCAGTATTCTACCGCTACTTCCGCGACAGGATATCGTGGTATGAAGCGGATGCTGTCTGCCAGTTTCACCACGCCAACCTGGTTACCGGTAAGTCAATATAGTCGTCAGCGTCGTTGGCATTCGATAACTGCAGGAACCAGCTGCGACTCTGTGACTAATTATCCATAACATTGCTTTAAAGCCGTCGCCGAAATGATTGCTGAAAAGCTTTTAAGTTGTGACGGTAGGCAGCAACCTACATTATTGGCGAATTAACGAATTTTGCTTGCGACCTTAAAACGTTCCTGTCCATTTCAATTGCTGATGTCGAACGATCTCATTAGTTATTTGCTGCTGGGTGTATTAAACTGGACTTGAAAGTTTATCGTTTGGATTGCGAGGAATTAGTTTACTTTAGAGGAAAGGTTGTTTTTTAATGACCGTGAAAACTTTTCAAATATGTTTTTTTTTATCGAACTTAGTTCGAGAATAGGAAAGCAGAAATTATGTTTTTTTACGTTTCATGGCATTCAAAACTTCAGAAAATATTTTTTTACCGCGCTGTTTGCTGTAGGTCCTTGTCAATAAAACCCAGTGGACTGTATAATTGTTTATTGCAACTATGTAATCTGGAAGGTACACCTGATTACTTGCTACGATAAACGCTGACTGGGTGTTATCAAAAACACACGCGCAAGTACGAAAAGAGCAGATTGGTAACGCAATAAATGCATATGTACAATTGAACTAGACGCAGTAATATACACGAACTCATAGCGCGCGGTACCCCACTCCTATAAAAATCAGATTAACCCCCAAACAAACCGACAACACCGCTTCGAAAATAAATTAAACAAAATCAAGTTTTTTCATGACCTTCAAAGCCTTAAAATAGTATATTATAATACAACTTTTATGGGACTAAAATTGGCGCACGAGTTGTTTGGATGAAACGAGTGCACCAATCCGTCCTATAAAACAAGTGTTATTCTTAATGTGTAATAGTAGGCAAACGGTAATATAATATTAATAAGTGAGTAAATTTATTTGTCGCCAAAAAAATAAATATGATGTCATGCCTCCCGACAAGGCCAGAAAGAAATATTCAAGTATGAAAAATTATCTGACCAACTGCATGATGAATGCTTACTAGGTGCTGCTGGCAGCATGAACAATAACTTATGCAATCTTTGACAGATTAAATGATTATAAATATTGTATTGTACATAACAGCAACATATATACAACATAGATCAAGATTGTAACAACACATTACTTAATACAACAGAAGAACTTGTTCCAAGTTCGACACACTGAGGAATTGGGGAACTTGGTCAGGTTCTTAATTACTCTTTTAGGAAGCCCTATCAATTTCCAACAGTTTCTTTGATGAGTCATCCCAAAGTCTAAGTACGTGTATGAGGTTGTGCATATTTGCAAATAAAGCTTTTTATCAACAATGTTAATGATATGTTGATTATATTTAATGATCAAGTATAAATAACCCTATCAAGTACTGTATTCTACAGGTTCGTCTATTCTATGCATTCTATGATACACGGTCACCCAATTGTTGCAGTTTTATGCAAAAATTTCAAATTTCGGGAATTTTTAAAATCTAGTCCTTATATTATAGTTTGTGTTTTCTTAAATTTTAATTAAAGTCAAGACTGGAAACGAAGGTTCCAAAATTTGGTATTTCAGAGTGATAATCCGCTTTTGCCTTGTTTATCTGACCAATGAAGAACATTTCAGACATCGTTGCAAAAACCAGTTTTCAGAGCCAATATGTAAAATTATCACCCCTGCATCTTATGGCCGTTTTGTATCTCCTCTATACCCATTTACCTTCCTGAATGCCGCCACGATAATGGAGACAGGAATCTCTATTTTCTGGATTTACCTTCCAGGTTTTGTCGGTATAGTAAATTTTTCACCATTGATTTCCGTATCTTTGCACAATCAACCAGAAATCTCTCCGAGCAGTAATAGTTGGGCGCTCCATTAATATGGGTTTATTACTTAATTTTCATGTTATTATTATATATATATATATATATATATATATATATATATATATATATATATATATATATATATATATATATATATATATATATATATATATATATATGTATATGGATCTGCGCAAATGATGTCGTCAACATACTTGAACAAGAAAGGGATGCTAAAAGATAATTTATTAATGCAACTGTCTAGCACAGACCTGGTCAAAGTGCGGCCCGCGGGCCGCATTCCGCGTGTAAAGTGATAGGCGAACTCGGTGCGGTTGGCCAGGTATTATTTTCGTGCATTTAAAAACATATTTAATTGAAAATGAGCTCATCAATCCAAGCTTTCCTCTTCAACGCTCCTTACATTATTAAACATCAAGTTAGGATTCCACATAACCGGTATACACTAGGGATGGGTATCGATGTATCGATGTTTCTAAACTATCGATGTTTTTTATCTCAATTATCGATGTTTTTTAATCGATAATTTTTCTGTCGATATTTTAACATATCGATATTTTCATACCGATATTTCACTACCGATGTTTTTGCAAATTTTCATGGCGAAATAGCAGTGTTTGAACGTATGCAGTAGGCCACCAACATTACGCATGCTCACGCGATTCTCTCCCGTATTAACACATACTGCGTGTAGCAAAGTAGGAACTTCGAAGTCTTATATGGCCATTTGGATTCGGGCTTGTGTACAATGGATTGACTGATTGTAAAGGACGCCATGACATAACAAACGTTCAACCGAAAAGAGTTATACTATATATTATACATACATATGCTTCTCTGTTATTGGCTTAAAAGTCGCGCAACCTAAACTAGCCAATGGCGTGACTGTCTTCTGTTTGTTGTGATACCAGTGACAGATCGCAGAACCCATATCGAAAGTATATCGAAACAATAGAAACAAGTGCAACGGTTATTTTGTGTCTATTTTGTTCGCTATTTCGCGTGTTTAATTAAGATGCCATCTATAAGTCACATTTGAAAACAGTTCGAGAAATGTGATGAGAACAATTCTGCTAGATGTCGTCACTGGGGAAAGATAGTTCAAACCAGCGGCAACACGTAATTTAAAGTCTCATATAGAGCACAAACATCCATCGCAGAATATAGCTGCATCAAAACACAGTGAAGTAGAGCCCCCAGCGAAAGAAACAAAAACAGATTTGCCGGCCAAAACGAATGATAAGGAACCAGAATCTTCAACAGAAAGGGTAAGCGAAATGATCACCAGTCAGCTTACTATAGATAAAGCGTTCTCTAAAATAACTTCCTTTAGAGTAGGAGGTCACAATAGTAATAAAATTACCCAAAGTATTATTTATATATCAATTGTAGAAAACAATGGATTTCAGAAGTTGATGCAGACAGTTGCACCACTCTTCACCGTGCCACGGTGGTCGATTCTACTTCGCTAGCTGGACAAAAATGAAAAATGAAGTTGCGCATTTGTAATTCAAACTGCACTAAATATTAAGAGAAATAGTCAAAGATCAGTTTTTCGTCAAAATTTCAAATGCGCGGGTGTGGCACCATCACAAACTGAACTTTACGCTCAGTGGCAAAAGTGCATAACCATTCACAATTTCATCTATGTCAGTGTGAGCGCATGTTTACGTTAATGTTTGTCAATTATTTTGAATAACTACAATGGAGGAGACGTGTGGTGGTGCGTATTACTTTATGTACTGATGTAATAATTTGAATTTTTTTAGCGCTTAATAAAATTAACTTTCATCATAAGGTTATAAAAAAAGATGGAGTACGACTGGATTAAGTGCTCTATTGCTGAGCTTCGATGTTATAGTTTTGGGATTTGTTGAAGTTAGGTGCCACTTTTTGCCGGTAACGTTTTTTTGTTGTTGAAGGGAGCCCCTTGTTATCTGGAGAGCTTCTACAAATACAGATAGATGTGTTTTTCTTTGTTATATGACGTCATAGAGGTTCAGAAAAAAAAGGGATAACATAAGCCTACCTGACGTATTTTATGACATCAATTATAATTTCCGGAACATACCGGAAGTAGTCATAACTGCATTTGAATTTGAAATCTCAAACGAGAACCTAGGTCGTGTGTGGTATCATTGCATAGATATTTTAAATAGAAACAACTTTTATTTAAACAAAAATTTTCTAAACCATACGCTTCACGAAAGAACCCATAATATGTTGTCTGTATAAGCTGTGATCAGAACAACAATCCACGTATTCATGTTTTATTTGTTAGTAGTGAAGAGACGTGATAAGTAAAGTGCCGATTTATAAGTATTAAAAACCTGAAAATATGCGCTTAAAAAAGCTCCAAATCTGTTGAAAATAAGCACATAAAATGGCAATACAGTTTAAAAAGGCATACAAATTAAGACACAAAAAGATAATATTATTGTTTATTAAGTGCGAAAAGCTTTGGTCAACATCCACACTGGTAAGTGGGGCATACTTAAATTTAAGTATTATAGTTGCATCTATAGCAAGATCTTTAGCGAAATTTCCTTTAATTACATTTGCTATTTGATTTAAAAGTTTATGCCCTGAATTTTTATTTAAAACTTCATTCAATTAGTTAAAAATTATTTCTCCTGAAGCACCACGTACATTTGAAGTCTCATTCTTAAAATTTTCAATTATGTCCATAGCTTCTACTAGGGTAAGATTCTTGTGTTCGAGTTTTCTGATAGCTTCACTCACAAAGCTGTAATTTGTTTTAATAAACGCTAAATTTTGTTTACCTCTTCATTTTTCACAATCTCTTGACACTGCAATTGCGTCGACGGCAGATTCAGGAAGCTCTAATATAATTTCCTTAAAAGACTCAAAATGATCAGCATAATAGTAGGCAGCATCTAGCCATGTACACCATCTAGTAATAATCGGTTCAGGAGAAAGTGATACACCTGGCATTGTTTCTCGAAATAATTGAACTCTTAAAGGTGCTTTTAAGAAAACTTTCTTTCCAGTTTTGACCAAAGCAATTGCTAAAGGAAACTGTGCTCGAATAGTTTCAGCCACACGACTAAGTCCGTGTGCCAAACATGTACAATGCATTAGATTTTCATAAAAACCATTAGTAATATTTTCTCATTTGGAATGGGATTTGGCAAAAAGAATTTCGTTAATTGATCGTTAATGAATCTCGTAATAGTATTGTTATTGGTTGAGATATATTGGTTAGGTTATTTGTATGTACATATTGTGTAGTTTAAGTTGTATCCACCGCGGCGCTGCGTTCAGCCGAGGCTAGTTTTGGGAAACCACTTTTTGTTGATTTGTGTGTATATATAAGAGTGCTTGTGTCCATATTAAACGTATTATAAATCTCAACCAGTGTTTGGTATAAACCTAAATTACTCCAGTTGGCGACGAGAATAAAAGTGAAAGAAGTGTTAGAATGTCCGTTGGACGAATTCAAGAGTTCGACGTGTCGAAGAAAAATTGGTCGACGTACATTGCGCGACTAGAGCAATATTTTATTGCAAATGGCATTGAAGAAGGCAAGAAGGTACCAATACTGATAACCGTAGTCGGAGATGAGGCGTATGAGTTGATGATCGACCTTTGCAACCCCAATCAACCCGAATCACTCAAATACGGCGAGTTAAAATCGATAATGAAGACCCACCTCGAACCTCAACCTTCAACAATGGCCGAAAGGTATAAATTTCGACAAAGAAGGCAAGAAGGTGCCGAATCTGTTGCGGAATATGTTGCGGCTCTCAAGAAAATGGCTAAGGAGTGCAAATTTGGGGCAAATCTCGAAGATAACCTAAGCGATCAGCTAGTTTATGGTATCCGTAACGACATAATCAAGCAACGGCTGTTCACTGAAAAGGACCTGCTATTCAAGAAGGCATTCGAGCTAGCGGTTAACATGGAAGCAGCGGAAAGAAACGCAGTTCTGGTAGAAGGGGCCACCGTTCATTCGTTCCATTACAATCGACATCGTGGTGTTCCTGTTCCAGGCAAGGGGCAGCCATCATCATCACATGGGACGCGTGGACCACGTGGACAGGAAAGAAAATTTACGTCTTCCGGAAATGCACCATGTTATTCTTGCGGTAAGCGGAACCATAACCCTGAAAATTGTTATTTCAAAAATGCCACATGTCACAATTGTAATAAAAAAGGTCACATTCGTACAGTTTGCAAATCTAAAAATAATTCGAAACATTTTACCAAATCAAAAAATTTTTATGTGGAAAAGGAAACTGAGGATTCTGATTCTGATTGTCAATTATACCATTTAAATAATGGAGTCAAGCCTTTTAAAATTAAATTAATGTTAAATAACGTCAAGTTAGCAATGGAGATTGACACGGGATCAGAAATTTCAGTGATTAATGAAGTTACATTCAAGCAATACTTTTTTGGAAATAAATTGCTAAAAACTAAAATTAAATTAAATTCGTACACTGGTGAACAAATTAGACCTATAGGATGTATGGACGTTCTAGTTCAATATCATAATGTTAAATTGTTTCTGGAATTATATGTCATTAAAGGTGGCGGACCACCACTCTTGGGAAGAAATTGGCTTAAACAATTGCGAATACCGATAAATGATTATTATAATATAAATTCTTTGAGTAGTTCTTTGAGTGGTACAATGTCGTTTGATTCTTTAGTTGTTAAATTGCAAAATGAATTTCCAAGTGTTTTTGAAAGGGGTATAGGCACATTTAAGGGGAGTTCAGCTAAACTAATTTTAAAATCTAACAGTAATCCAGTTTTTTGTAAGGCTAGACCACTACCTTTTGCTTTAAAAGACAGAGTAGAGCAGGAACTTTTAAGATTAGTGGATGATAAAATAATTACTCCCATAGAATTCAGTGAATGGGCAACACCGATTGTTCCGGTAATTAAAAAGAATGGAGGAATCCGTATTTGTGGTGATTTTAAAATTACAGTCAATCCACACCTCCAGATAAATAGATATCCTTTGCCTAGGATTGAAGACTTGTTTGCAAATATAAAACATGGGCAACTATTTAGTAAAATTGATTTATCTCAGGCCTAAGTAGGAGAGGCGTGCGTTGGGCTGACCTCGAATGACCCCTAACTCCAGTGGTACTCAAACAAGGGGTCACGCGCCTATCTCCAGAGGTTCTCAAGTTCAGAGTGGGCCCCCTTCGCCCCTCCAGCTAGGGCTCCGCCCCGCTGTGGCCCCCTCGCCTCTCCACCTAGGGCTCCGCCCCCTGAGCCCTCCGGACTCCGTTCCATCGGTTAGGCCTCTCTCATTATGGCACCGGTGTGTGGTATGTGCATGCTACCGGCTGGCGCCACCACCCCGAGGTCGTATTCGTTTAGGAGCGACTCATCTCCCCTTACCGCGTTCGTTCTCTTCTACATTAAGGGCACGCGCCTAACTCCAACTCGGTTAATTTCAGAGTGGGTCTCTTCGCCCCTCCAGCTAAGGCCCCGCATCCTATAATTTATGTTACAATCGAATCTATTGGATGTTTAACCTTGATGGTAATTAAAAATTAGCCCCATGTTTAGGTAAAGAAATACTGTGAGTGAGTGTGTATGTATGCACGGTCCCTTCAGTGATTTTGCCATACATTTTATGTTACAACGCGGTACTATTATTTACATTGTAATATTTTCCTATAAATATATTAATTAATTAGGGTATTTAATGATTTTTGAACTTCAAAGAATTTAAGATTAGGAACCCCCGGCTTTTTAATACTATCCAGCACGGTTTTAATGGTTTTCTGACGTTTTTAGCGTTTGTTTATGGTTTTTATCGTTTTACTGTTCTAACGTGTTTTTTTCCCATAAGATAACCGAGTAAACTGAAGCACATTGTGCACGTAGCAGTGGGCGAGTCACGCAAAACCTACCTACCGTTCGCTAGTTTTGAACATGGCCACCGAGAAATTATAGACGGCACTGGTAGTAGCGCGCGGCAAAAAAAAAATCGGTTATTATTTAATATACATTCTACATATGATTCAATAACAGGAGGATGGAGTAAGAATGTGTTGAAATTTATTATTTATTTTATTATTAATCATCATATTATGCAACATACTTGCATACAACATACAACAGAAACGCATGAGTTCTTTCAAAGCATTTGCTACAAAAATGTTTATTGCAGGTATTGCATGTGGTTTTAATTTTTATTGTCGCATTTCTCGCTCGTTTTCTGCCAAGCTCATTAGAAAAGAAAATTATAACACTAAACGCAGTATCTTCTTCTTTCCACTTTGGCCAAAATATGTGGCTTGGATTCCTTCTTGCTGTCGCTGGCATCTACAGCATCTTCATTGGTAGCTAATTCATTTCTTTCTCGTAGTTGTTTTTTACACTGCCGAATATTGTTGGTTAATACTACCACCTCATTACTTTCTGATATATCTCCGCATTGTTGTCTATTATCATTTTTACGTCATCTATTTCTATAGTATTTTTGTATATTAGGTCGGGAATATATATTAATTAAAGCGCTCAGATATCGATAATAATTTCGTATGAATTAATAATTACCTAGTCAAATTTATAATGCTACAAACTGTTAAATTTATTTTCATGGATTATGTCTGTGTATACGCACCACAGGCGTCCGACCATAAATAAACACTCAATTGAATAGGATATGATTCCCCCATTACTAAAGACGGCTGTAAAGGAACCCCATGTCTCTCTCTCACACACAGGTCTACCGTAGTTATTTAAATGAGCATAAATACGTAAGGTCGATTGTCGATTAGCGGTGTTTCGGAAATCAATCTCAAAACATGTTGGAACTTGTCCGTGCGTTGGGTCCACAAACGATAATTAGTGTTGAATTCTGATTGACGCATGACTAAATTTAAAGAATCCGATTAGGTTTTTTTTTTGTTTTAAATAGATACATTTATATATTAGGTATTTTACACTGTATGTGTCTTCAATTACCTGGCGATAGAAATATGGATAAATTAGTTCTAGACTCGTGTCCCTCGAAAGTATAAATTAAGGGGAGTATCAGGGATGTTTTTAGTTATTTTTTTTATTTAAAATATATACGTAATATATAGATCTTTTACAATGTAATATGGATGTTAGCACAGTCTCCTTTAGCGATTTTGCTACACATTTTACATTACAAAAGCATTACTATTATTAACACTTATATTCTTCAATAAATATATTAATTAATTGCGGTATTTATTGATTTATTAATTTTACAAAATTTAAGATTTAGATCTTTTACAGTAAATTCAGATAATAGGCATTTTACAATGTAATTCGGGTATTAGGACGACCCCTTCAGCGATTTTGTCACAAGGCGTTACTTTTATCAACATTGTAATATTTTCCTATAAATATATGAATTAATTAGGGTATTTATTGATTTAACCCGGAAGCAGTTTATTTTCTAAATATTTATTGATTTATTAATTTTACGAAATTAAAGATTAAGATCTTTTACAGTGTAGGTAAATTCAGATAATAGGTATTTTACAATGTAATTCGGATATTAGCACGGCCCCTTCAGTGATTTTGTCATACATTTTATGTTACAACGCGTTAATATTATTAAAATTGTAATATTTTCCTATAAATAATATGAATTAATTAGTTAATTAGGTCGGGAATATATTAACTAAAGCGCACAGATATCGATAATAATTTCATATGAATTAATAATTACCTAGTCAAATTTATAATGCTACAAATTGTTAAATTTATTTTCATGGATCCGACCATAAATACCCACTGTCAATAGAATCAAAATATCTCTCAAATCCCGGCTAACTAGAATTATATTAAGGTAGACACGACCGTATCGATCAAATAGAATCTCATGCAGACTATTAAGACTATTTCTAGGTTATGTTGTTTTATAGTCACGAAAAGCGAGTGGGCGTTATCATTATCATATATATCGGCCATATTTTTTTTAGTATGCTTGTCAGAGGCATATAGCTAGTAAAATCTATGCGGCCAAGTGATTCTCGGAATAGGTCTGATAAATTTGGTAAATCAGTCACTACTTTTGAAAATATGCGCTATGTCTCTAGTGGTAGGAATACGTTCTACTTTTACCTAGTAGTGATGTCAATATGACCTTTATCAATAGCTGGTAGACGACTTACTCATAACCTCGCCATTATATTTTATGGATATAGATAGTTGAATCTTTATCTGAGTCAGGCTTGAGTCACGTGCTCTATTATGTTGATATTATCCTATACTACATCATACTCTACAGATTGGGTTAACACAAATAATCTTCAGTCACATTTGAGTCACTCTTGAGTCACATTTGAGTCACTCTTGAGTCACTCTTGAGTCATTTTTTAGTCACATTTGATCATACTCTACAGATTGGGTTAACACAAATAATCTTCAGTCACATTTGAGTCACTCTTGAGTCACATTTGAGTCACTCTTGAGTCACTCTTGAGTCATTTTTGAGTCACATTTGAGTCACTCTTGAGTCACATTTGAATCACTCTTGAGTCACGTGCTATATTATGTTGATATGATCCTATACTACACCATACTATACAGCTTAGGTTAACACAAATATTTTTGAGTCACATTTGAGTCACTCTTGAGTCACTCTTGAGTCACATTTGAGTCACTCTTGAGTCACTCTTGAGTCAGGCTTGAGTCACGTGCTCTATTATGTTGATATTATCCTATACTACATCATACTCTACAGATTGGGTTAACACATATAATCTTCAGTCACATTTGAGTCACTCTTGAGTCACATTTGAGTCACTCTTGAGTCACTCTTGAGTCATGTGGTATAATATGTTGACATTATCCCGTACTAGCTCATACTATACAGTTTGGGTTAACACAAATATATTTGGTGTGTACAGCTATACGTGATAGCAGGTGTGATGCAGCTGTGATGCAGGTGTGTTGCAGGAGTGATGAAGGTGTGTTGCAGGTGTGATGTAGGTGTGATGCTGGCGTGATGCAGGTGTGATGCAGGTGTATGTTATTTATATGTATATTGTGATGCAGGTGTGATGACGGTGTGATGCAGGTGTGATGCAGGTGTGATACAGGTGTGTTACAGGTGTGATGTAGGTGTGTTGCAGATGTGATGCAGGTGTGATGAATGTATGCAGGTGTATGTAGGCGTATAATATGATGTAGTATAGGATAATATCAACATAATAGAGCACGTGACTCAAGCCTGACTCAAGAGTGACTCAAGAGTGACTCAAATGTGACTCAAGAGTGACTCAAGAGTGACTCAAATGTGACTCAAAAATATTTGTGTTAACCTAAGCTGTATAGTATGGTGTAGTATAGGATCATATCAACATAATATAGCACGTGACTCAAGAGTGACTCAAATGTGACTCAAGAGTGACTCAAATGTGACTCAAAAATGACTCAAGAGTGACTCAAGAGTGACTCAAATGTGACTCAAGAGTGACTCAAATGTGACTGAAGATTATTTGTGTTAACCCAATCTGTAGAGTATGATGTAGTATAGGATAATATCAACATAATAGAGCACGTGACTCAAGCCTGACTCAAGAGTGACTCAAGAGTGACTCAAATGTGACTCAAGAGTGACTCAAATGTGACTCAAGAGTGACTCAAATGTGACTCAAAAAATGACTCAAATATATTTGTGTTAACCTAAGCTGTATAGTATGGTGTAGTATAGGATAATAACCACATAATAGAGCACGTGACTCAAGCCTGACTCAAGAGTGACTCAAATGTGACTCAAAAATGACTCAAGAGTGACTCAAATGTGACTCAAGAGTGACTCAAATGTTGCTCAAGGGTGACTCAAATGTGACTCAAATATAATTGTGTTAACCGAAACCCAAATGTGACTCAAATGTGTTCAGGAGTGCCTCAAATATGACTCAAGAATATTTGTGTCGCCTCAAACTGATGACACAAGAATATTTGTGTTAGTCCCAAAGTGTTAGTATGAACTATAGAGTAAGCCAACTGTTACATCGAGAACTGCGTCACTTGAGTCAAATCAAATATCTATGTAGTCCATTGCTGCTATGCGCATTATCCCCACCCACCTAATTACCAAAATACTATAGAAAAATCTAGAATAAAATGGTTTGTAAAGTTGCACATACTCACTCAGTATACCTCTACCGTTGAAGAGCTAACCATGGGGCTAATTTTTAATAATCATCGGGGTTACTTGTCATCCCCGTATGGTTTTCGACGAAATCAGAGAAAACTATTACTCAAGCTAGAAGCGCTACTGACAATGCCAAAGGTTTACATCCTCAAAGTCTACTTCAGAATCAATCTATTCATTTAGAAGATGAAGATTCATTCCCATATGATTTACGAGAAAATATCGATAAATCAGAGAAAAATATTGTTCAAGATAGAAGTTCTATTGACGATCCCATAGGTTTACAAGTGCAAAATCTACGTCAGAATCAATCTATTCGTTTAGATGATGTAGATGTGGAGCCTTGCGATAGAGCTACATCCAATAGTTTAGCAGGGCACACATTAGAGAATGGAGCAGTGCGCAGACGCTGCACGGAGTGTTATAAAGTTATTTCACAAAAATATGGATGGAAGAAGGCGCAGAGAAGGAGTTTAAATACAAAGCTAATTTGTAGTGATTGTGGTAAACCATTTTGTCGTGAATGTTTTATGAAAACTCATAAATAAGTGCACGTCCTGCGCAGATGCCATAGGGAGTGCTGTAAAGTTATTTCATGAAAATATTGATGGATGATAGCAGCGAGAATAATATTAAATAGAAAACTAATTTGTTGATAGTGTGTGCTAAACCATTTTGTTGTGTCACATGTATACCAAATAGTGACATGAACAGCTCCAAGATACTTTATATTGATGTAATGATAATAATATGATAATAAATGACACTTTTATGTACGTTGTCTATGTTTTAATCCTTAATGTAATTGGTAAATGAATTAGGGACAATTTTGCTCAACGAGTATGTTGTGTTTCCCAAGTAGGTATTATGAAGTCATTATTGACTCATTCAAAATTAGATAGATATGGTTGGGATTTGCAAATGAAAACATATTCGATGCTCAATACAATTTTTATTGTTGTTAACATAGATAAAGATTCAACTATCTATATCCATAAAATATAATGGCGAGGTTATGAGTAAGTCGTCTACCAGCTATTGATAAAGGTCATATTGACATCTCTACTAGGTAAAAGTAGAACGTATTCCTACCACTAGAGACATAGCGCATATTTTCAAAAGTAGTGACTGATTTACCAAATTTATCAGACCTATTCCGAGAATCACTTGGCCGCATAGATTTTACTAGCTATATGCCTCTGACAAGCATACTAAAAAAAATATGGCCGATATATATGATAATGATAACGCCCACTCGCTTTTCGTGACTATAAAACAACATAACCTAGAAATAGTCTTAATAGTCTGCATGAGATTCTATTTGATCGATACGGTCGTGTCTACCTTAATATAATTCTAGTTAGCCGGGATTTGAGAGATATTTTGATTCTATTGACAGTGGGTATTTATGGTCGGATCCATGAAAATAAATTTAACAATTTGTAGCATTATAAATTTGACTAGGTAATTATTAATTCATATGAAATTATTATCGATATCTGTGCGCTTTAGTTAATATATTCCCGACCTAATTAACTAATTAATTCATATTATTTATAGGAAAATATTACAATTTTAATAATATTAACGCGTTGTAACATAAAATGTATGACAAAATCACTGAAGGGGCCGTGCTAATATCCGAATTACATTGTAAAATACCTATTATCTGAATTTACCTACACTGTAAAAGATCTTAATCTTTAATTTCGTAAAATTAAATAAATCAATAAAATATTTAGAAAATAAACTGCTTCCGGGTTAAATCAATAAATACCCTAATTAATTCATATATTTATAGGAAAATATTACAATGTTGATAAAAGTAACGCCTTGTGACAAAATCGCTGAAGGGGTCGTCCTAATACCCGAATTACATTGTAAAATGCCTATTATCTGAATTTACTGTAAAAGATCTAAATCTTAAATTTTGTAAAATTAATAAATCAATAAATACCGCAATTAATTAATATATTTATTGAAGAATATAAGTGTTAATAATAGTAATGCTTTTGTAATGTAAAATGTGTAGCAAAATCGCTAAAGGAGACTGTGCTAACATCCATATTACATTGTAAAAGATCTATATATTACGTATATATTTTAAATAAAAAAAATAACTAAAAACATCCCTGATACTCCCCTTAATTTATACTTTCGAGGGACACGAGTCTAGAACTAATTTATCCATATTTCTATCGCCAGGTAATTGAAGACACATACAGTGTAAAATACCTAATATATAAATGTATCTATTTAAAACAAAAAAAAAACCTAATCGGATTCTTTAAATTTAGTCATGCGTCAATCAGAATTCAACACTAATTATCGTTTGTGGACCCAACGCACGGACAAGTTCCAACATGTTTTGAGATTGATTTCCGAAACACCGCTAATCGACAATCGACCTTACGTATTTATGCTCATTTAAATAACTACGGTAGACCTGTGTGTGAGAGAGAGACATGGGGTTCCTTTACAGCCGTCTTTAGTAATGGGGGAATCATATCCTATTCAATTGAGTGTTTATTTATGGTCGGACGCCTGTGGTGCGTATACACAGACATAATCCATGAAAATAAATTTAACAGTTTGTAGCATTATAAATTTGACTAGGTAATTATTAATTCATACGAAATTATTATCGATATCTGAGCGCTTTAATTAATATATATTCCCGACCTAATATACAAAAATACTATAGAAATAGATGACGTAAAAATGATAATAGACAACAATGCGGAGATATATCAGAAAGTAATGAGGTGGTAGTATTAACCAACAATATTCGGCAGTGTAAAAAACAACTACGAGAAAGAAATGAATTAGCTACCAATGAAGATGCTGTAGATGCCAGCGACAGCAAGAAGGAATCCAAGCCACATATTTTGGCCAAAGTGGAAAGAAGAAGATACTGCGTTTAGTGTTATAATTTTCTTTCTAATGAGCTTGGCAGAAAACGAGCGAGAAATGCGACAATAAAAATTAAAACCACATGCAATACCTGCAATAAACATTTTTGTAGCAAATGCTTTGAAAGAACTCATGCGTTTCTGTTGTATGTTGTATGCAAGTATGTTGCATAATATGATGATTAATAATAAAATAAATAATAAATTTCAACACATTCTTACTCCATCCTCCTGTTATTGAATCATATGTAGAATGTATATTAAATAATAACCGATTTTTTTTTTGCCGCGCGCTACTACCAGTGCCGTCTATAATTTCTCGGTGGCCATGTTCAAAACTAGCGAACGGTAGGTAGGTTTTGCGTGACTCGCCCACTGCTACGTGCACAATGTGCTTCAGTTTACTCGGTTATCTTATGGGAAAAAAACACGTTAGAACAGTAAAACGATAAAAACCATAAACAAACGCTAAAAACGTCAGAAAACCATTAAAACCGTGCTGGATAGTATTAAAAAGCCGGGGGTTCCTAATCTTAAATTCTTTGAAGTTCAAAAATCATTAAATACCCTAATTAATTAATATATTTATAGGAAAATATTACAATGTAAATAATAGTACCGCGTTGTAACATAAAATGTATGGCAAAATCACTGAAGGGACCGTGCATACATACACACTCACTCACAGTATTTCTTTACCTAAACATGGGGCTAATTTTTAATTACCATCAAGGTTAAACATCCAATAGATTCGATTGTAACATAAATTATAGGATGCGGGGCCTTAGCTGGAGGGGCGAAGAGACCCACTCTGAAATTAACCGAGTTGGAGTTAGGCGCGTGCCCTTAATGTAGAAGAGAACGAACGCGGTAAGGGGAGATGAGTCGCTCCTAAACGAATACGACCTCGGGGTGGTGGCGCCAGCCGGTAGCATGCACATACCACACACCGGTGCCATAATGAGAGAGGCCTAACCGATGGAACGGAGTCCGGAGGGCTCAGGGGGCGGAGCCCTAGGTGGAGAGGCGAGGGGGCCACAGCGGGGCGGAGCCCTAGCTGGAGGGGCGAAGGGGGCCCACTCTGAACTTGAGAACCTCTGGAGATAGGCGCGTGACCCCTTGTTTGAGTACCACTGGAGTTAGGGGTCATTCGAGGTCAGCCCAACGCACGCCTCTCCTACTGGCCTACGCTCAAATTTTATTAGATGAAGAGTCACGTAGAATTGTAACTATAAATACACATAAGGGTTTATTTTGTTATAATAGATTACCATATGGCATAGCATCGGCGCCCGGCATTTTTCAAGGTATTATAGACCAATTATTTGTTGGATTAGAGGGAATATCAGTATTCCTTGACGATATTTTAATTACAGGTCGAGATACCACAGAACACAATCAAAAACTAAGACATGTATTTAGTAGACTTAATTCAGTGGGACTGCGAATTGAAATTAATAAATGTAGCTTTTTTCAGAAAGAAATTGCTTATCTAGGTTATGTAATAGATTCGGAAGGCTTGCATCCTTCAGATGAAAAAGTGAATGCAATTTTAAATGTTAAAGTTCCTTCAAATATTAAAGAACTTCAAGCATTTCTTGGTTTAGTAAATTATTACTCTAAATTTCTACCCAATTTAAGCACAACTTTGTACCCATTATATCAATTACTTAAAAAAGATATTAAATTTAAATGGAATAAAGAAGCTCAAGCTGCATTTGAAGCTGTTAAGAAAGAATTAGTAAATGCCAAATTTCTAGCACATTTTGACTCAAATACTCCCATTACTTTAGCTTGCGATGCAAGTGAATATGGACTTGGTGCTGTAATTTCACACACAACAGAAGATGACGCGGCTAGGCCTATAGCATTTGCTTCAAGAACATTAAATCCACACGAGAGAAAATATTCTCAAATAGAAAAAGAAGCGCTGGCAATCATATTCGGTATTAAAAAATTTAATCAGTATTTATATGGACGGGAATTTACACTTTTTACTGCTCACAAGCCTTTAGTATCAATATTTGGTACAAAAAAGGGAATACCGACTATGGCTGCCAGTCGCCTTCAAAGATGGGCAATAATACTATCTTGTTATCAATTTAATATTAAATATATTTCTTCAGAAAAGAATGCTAATGCCGACGCATTATCGCGATTACCTATTAGTTGTATAAGTAACGAACCTACAGATATGGGGCATATAGCATATTTAGACGAGTTTATTCCAGTAAATTATAAAATGATTGCTCAAGAAACAAGAATAGATAAAGAAGTTTCTAAAATATATTATTATTGTTTAAATGGATGGCCAAATAACACCGAGGATAATTTTAAACCATATTTTGTGCGTAGGGACCAATTACATGTGCATTTGTGCAACATGGATGTTTAATGAGGGGTTACCGAGTAATTATACCGAATAAATTTAAGCAAATTTTATTAGATGAATTACACTCATCACATATGGGTATTAGCAAATCTAAATCTATTGCCAGGTCATATTTTTGGTATTTATATGGACGGGAATTTACACTTTTTACTGCTCACAAGCCTTTAGTATCAATATTTGGTACAAAAAAGGGAATACCGACTATGGCTGCCAGTCGCCTTCAAAGATGGGCAATAATACTATCTTGTTATCAATTTAATATTAAATATATTTCTTCAGAAAAGAATGCTAATGCCGACGCATTATCGCGATTACCTATTAGTTGTATAAGTAACGAACCTACAGATATCGGGCATATAGCATATTTAGACGAGTTTATTCCAGTAAATTATAAAATGATTGCTCAAGAAACAAGAATAGATAAAGAAGTTTCTAAAATATATTATTATTGTTTAAATGGATGGCCAAATAACACCGAGGATAATTTTAAACCATATTTTGTGCGTAGGGACCAATTACATGTGCATTTGTGCAACATGGATGTTTAATGAGGGATTACCGAGTAATTATACCGAATAAATTTAAGCAAATTTTATTAGATGAATTACACTCATCACATATGGATATTAGCAAATCTAAATCTATTGCCAGGTCATATTTTTGGTATTTATATGGACGGGAATTTACACTTTTTACTGCTCACAAGCCTTTAGTATCAATATTTGGTACAAAAAAAGGGAATACCGACTATGGCTGCCAGTCGCCTTCAAAGATGGGCAATAATACTATCTTGTTATCAATTTAATATTAAATATATTTCTTCAGAAAAGAATGCTAATGCCGACGCATTATCGCGATTACCTATTAGTTGTATAAGTAACGAACCTACAGATATGGGGCATATAGCATATTTAGACGAGTTTATTCCAGTAAATTATAAAATGATTGCTCAAGAAACAAGAATAGATAAAGAAGTTTCTAAAATATATTATTATTGTTTAAATGGATGGCCAAATAACACCGAGGATAATTTTAAACCATATTTTGTGCGTAGGGACCAATTACATGTGCATTTGTGCAACATGGATGTTTAATGAGGGGTTACCGAGTAATTATACCGAATAAATTTAAGCAAATTTTATTAGATGAATTACACTCATCACATATGGGTATTAGCAAATCTAAATCTATTGCCAGGTCATATTTTTGGTGGCCTAACTTGGACAAGGACATAGAAAAAATGTCAAATAATTGTAAAATTTGTAATAGTTTTAGATCAAATCCACCAAGTGTAACCACCGCATGGCCATGTGCAAATGGACCATGGAAAAGAGTTCATGTTGATTTTCTAGGGCCGATATTTAATTTAAAATATTTAATTATTATCGATAGTTACAGTAAATGGTTAGAAGTAATTAGAATGAAGCAAACAACAGCCGATAAAACAAGTCAAGTCTTAAGAAATGTTTTTTTCTCGTTTTGGTCTACCTGAAACATTGGTCAGTGATAATGGACCTCCCTTTACTTCAGGTGAATTTCAATTGTTTTTAAAACAAAACGGAATTAAACATATTACGACTGCACCATATCATCCAGCTAGCAATGGTCTTGCAGAAAATGCTGTTAAATTAATTAAAGGCGTAATTAAAAAAGCTAATGCGGACGGAAAGGCGAACATCGATAAAACTTTAAGTACCTAAATTTTTATTTAATTATAGAGTTTCAGCCCATTGTACTACTCAAGAGACACCAGCGAAATTAATGTTTAATAGGCAATTACGAACAAGATTCGATTTAATAAAACCAAAAACAGAAACAATTATAACAGGTAATATTGAAAATAAACTTAGTAATAAAAAAATAGAAAATAAAATATTAGATACAGGTGATAGTGTGTTAGTAAAAGATTTTTGTAATCAAAATAAAAAATGGACACCAGGTGTTATTGTTGAAAAAATAGGTAACATGATGTACGATGTGGATGTTGGAGACAGCAAGAATTGGCGAAGACATTCAAATCAATTATTACCTTCCACTAGCAAACCTCGCCAATCCTTGCAATCTTCTACATTTCCTACCGTAGAAAACGCAGAAACGAGTTGTGACAATAATAGTGCCGGCGAAAAGTGTAGTGCGTCTGAAACGGTAACGGAAAACATTGAAAAACCCGAAACAGTTATACCGTATAACTTACGACCACGAAAGGGTGATAATTAAAAGGGATTTTGTATTGTATAAATTTAATTCTACGTCAACTTTTTGCTTATTTAATTTTGTTGCATTACCTTATTATGGATCTATAAATTGTTTTGTGTATATAAATAATAAATGATTTCAGTTTAAGGGAAGGGAAATGAGATATATTGCTTAGGTTATTTGTATGTACATATTGTGTAGTTTAAGTTGTATCCACCGCGGCGCTGCGTTCAGCCGAGGCTAGTTTTGGGAAACCACTTTTTGTTGATTTGTGTGTATATATATAAGAGTGCGTGTGTCCATATTAAACGTATTATAAATCTCAACCAGTGTTTGGTATAAACCTAAATTACTCTAACTGTTTACAGCCTATTAAAAATGCATTAGTTGTGCAATCTTCCAATCATTAAGTGAGCTATGTACCGACCACATGTTTTTTTAAATGGAACAACCTGTATTTCGGCACAGTTTTGAATTCCTCGCAAAATTTTACGACAATGAAAAATAACATTACCTACACTAAACTTTATACTTTTTGATTTATTGACATTTTTATGGAAAACCAGCAGTCTAAGAAAAATTGTATATCTGAATACCTGTTTTTAATTTTATTGCGCACGCTTCGATTATGATTAAGTAAGAAGCGTTTTATTCCCGTGATTACCTACCATAGCCAAATTGTTTACAGGGTGGCCATAATCTGCAACAACATATAGCAAACAGTTTTTCCTAAGAAAATTAATTTTTTTAAATGGAACACCGTGTATTTAACTAATTTTTTAAATTCTACGCATCGTTCTGCACAAAAAGGTACTAACACACACTAGGGCTAAAATAAACCATTGCAGAGATAACTAGACTTCGTCATAAAAAAATCGATTTTTCTATCAATTAGTGCTTCTACACCTAAATTACTGTTTTCTCGTATTGTTTTTTAATAAATTAAAGCATTTCATCACATCTGCAATTGAATATTATAATTTGAAATAAAATTTTACTCATACCCTGTAGGCTATGAAAAACTTTTACTTATCTTAAAATAAAAGCAATTCATAACGCAACTCAACATCAAGCCCTGTACATTTATTATTCCATAAAGATTAATACTTAATATTGTTTTGCAAGAACTAGAAATGTATAACGGTAATTTATAAGTATTAAGTAAATTACTGTTTCCTCGCATGATTTCATGTTTTTTTAATAAAATCAAACATTTTATCGCATCTGCAATTTAATATTATAATTTGAAATAAAATTTTATTATTCTATTTACTGAAGCTGTAGGCACTGTAGGCACATCTAAACCGCTACTTAACTGTCGACAACTTATTTTTGGATCTTCCACTATTGAAGCAAGAACATTGAATTGATTGTCATCGTTGGCAGTTGGTTTTCTACGAGGTTGTTGTTTTGGGTAAATAATGTATCCAAAAACTTGTGAAGCGCAGACGCACTCTTTCAAACGCTTGCTTTGTTGGGTGTCTTTGACGATATGGATATCGTGTTCTGTAAACTCTAAATGCCAATAAAGGATTTTTGTTGCATTCGCCATGACCCACACCAATTAGTTCCTACTGAGAAAAGTTCGCCATATTTTCAAAAAAATATATGCAATTCTAACCTAACAATATCACCACCACAGACCTAACAAATTGTTTAGCATAGTTCTTCATATCCTACTGGGTATAAGTAAAATTTTATTTCAAATTATATTATTAAATTGCAGATGTGATCAAATGTTTTGATTTATTAAAAAAAAAAAGATGAAATCAGTAATTTAAGTAAATACTTAGCTGGTTTAATGGCTAATGCAGGTGTAGAAGCACTTATTGATAGAAGAATCGATTTTTTATGAAGAAGACTAGGTATCTCTGCAATGATTTATTTTAGCACTAGTGTGTGCTAGTACTTTTTTGTGCAGAACGATGCGTAGAATTTAAAAAATTAATCAGATACAGGATGTTCCATTTAAAAAAAGTAACTTTCATAAGAAAAACTGCTTGCTATATTTTGTTGCAGATTATGACCATCCTGTACACACTTTTAATATGGTAGGTAAGCACGCTAATAGGACGGTTCTTACTTAATCGCAATCTAAGCGTGCGCAATAAAATTAAAAACAGGTATTGAGATATAAAATTTTCCTTAGATTGCTGTTTTTCTATAAAAATGCCAATAAATCAAAAAGTATAAAGTTTAGGGTAGATAATGTTATTTTTCATTGCCTAAAATTTTGAGAGGAATTCAAAATTGTGCCGAAATATAGGTTGTTCCATTTAAAAAAACATAAGTTTGGGTTGGTACCACCTTATGGAGCATCCTGTATACACGCTAATAATTTTAAAATGTGCGCCTCGGCGTACTGTATATATGACTGAAATCAGTTTTAAAATATCTTCATTAGCAGAGGCACAATCGTCCGAGATCGCACTGTTGAGACACCCTGTATAATTATTTCCATTTTTCTTTTTTATTTCTTCAATCACATCGTTGTAAACCAAGTCAACATAGTTTGCGTAAAGTAAATTCCACAGGAATATGTCTACCGGTGTATTTTGCAAGAAGGAATTAAACGTTCTGTTGTTTAGTTTTGTACGTGGAATATTACAAGAAACCATCATTTTACACAAATCAAGATAAAATTCTTTTTGCTCAATTTGTGTAGATGAGCCAGCCATCGATTCCAGCAAAGTTCGCACTATATCCTTCGCTATATCGTCGTTCCGTAGTTCTATTTCTAGTCGGCTTTCTCGCTGCCCTTGCGAGGGGATTTATTTAGAAGGCGCAGCAGGTCCCGCTAGACTCACCATTTCTCCTATCCAAGTAACCCTTATTTTAGACCCTAAGGGACCTATCGTAAACTCTCATACAGCACCAGAGTTCTCCTGCTACCACCTTACTAGGGAACTTACATACACATTAATTAAATATTGATCGTTAAGCCGGTAAGGAGGGTACACGGTCACGTAAACTGCCCTTCCCACGGACACTATGTCACTCGTGTCATCCTCCTACGATGTTCAGAGGTAGAAGAGAGGGTCCTTTCTAGGAGACGGTCTGAGGCCTGCTAATAATAGTGCACAACTAATTGTGCGTAAAGTTTGCTAAGGATGTGAGCTGTGAATAAAGATAAAATGCCTGCGTTTGCGTGGTGATGTTTAAATAAGGCCCACTCCTACCCACTCTCTGACATCTCTCTGTTAGCCTGCCAAGGGAATTAAGGTGAAACTTAGCAACGGTTGCTCTCGGCCAATCGCGATCGGTGCAGCGTTACTACGCGTTAGTATTTTCACGATACCAGCCGAGAAAAATAAGTTGCTATGTTACATATTAATTCACTTGATAACTTAACAGGATGATAAAAGAGAGTTCGTCGGAGTGGGCCTAAGGAAATCAATTGAATACGCAACAGAATAAGAATTATTGTTAATTATAGTTATTGTTAACTACAATTACAATGGTGTTTATTACTACTTAAATTTTTAAGATAAACCAGCGAGATAATATACAGAGGTACCTTGTTGTTGAATAGGGTAGGTCGAAAAAATACGATTTCGATCGAACTTCATAAATGGTAATGGTACGGAAAGCCGGTTCTTGTGCTTTATAAAACATTGTGTAAAATTAGATAATTTTGAAAACTCTGTCGGTCGGGTTGAAAAATATAGCGCAATTCTTATACTGCAATGTGTGAACAACGCGGTAACTGTAAATATCGTGACGGTTTCAGTACATCGCGCCATTTGTCATGTTGCTTACAGCTAACATGCTTTTTTGGCTCACCGGTTGTATTCACTCCGTAAAATCGCAGTTTTATTAATTATAGAGTGAAATATCTCGGGACAAAAGTGCAGGATATCAGTGCCTTAAAACGTTGCTTGTTCTGTGTTAAAAAGTTGTTCTGTGGAAAAGGCGATAAAATTGAGGTGGGAGTGATATCCTTGACATGCTGCATTTGAGCCTACAAATATATTATCTCTATATGCTCTTCGCCAGAATTTATTGAAATCATAACAAACAACATCACGAGTTCAATCGCGAAACTCATTTCAGAAAACTTTAAATAGCTACGGGACGAGGTGCAACAACTAAAGAATAAGGTATCCACTTTGATTCCGTTAACGACTCGTTAAGAGAGAAAACGGCGAGTAATGATGATGCTTATCTAGACAAATTTTCTTATTTGCAATATGCAAATGACAAGGCGGAGCAGTACTCGGCGGAGAAGTTGTTTGCGGGTTTTTGGCGTTGAAGAAATATAAAGAGAAAGTATTTCATACATTAAATTGGTGGTGTTATTAGTCCTTAACTTGACTACTATTAGTTCTATTAGGTATTCCTAAAAGCCCTCTCCACTACTGCAGTGTATCATAGTTCCATAGATACACGCTGGTATTTATGAAGCCCAATAAAAAAGAATTCCACGGGTGTTAAGGCTGGTGATCTGGCTGGGCACCTAATGGCATCTTTTATGATAATTTCATAAACGTTTTATACATGTTTGTAAAGTGTTTTCAATATTCTATCAAATCCGTAAAAATCAAATACGGTGTCAGAGTAAATAATATTTATTACGAAAATACGTATAGCTTGCTGCATGATGCATATTTTTGTCTGGTCAATACACAGGTGTTAAGTAATTAAATACATGTCATTTTCTCAGTGTGATCATTCGTGCAAAGTATTCTTCACTGGAGTACAGTTCATTGTCCAAGAGCATCTTCTTCATGTAAAGTTTGAATTGTTTGTTACCGAGGTGTTTAAGACTGGTTGGAAGTGCGTTATAAACCCTAACATCTTGACAGTAAAACGTATTTTGCAATTTAATAATTCTCTAATTCGGAATAGTGTTATTATTATTAGTATAGTGAGTGTTAATAGACAAAAAGTGCCATTCTTTGGGATACTCTTCATTCTAATATGACTTCCGGTTTTTCCGGAAAAACGAGAAAACGTATTTTGCAATTTATTAATTCTCTAATTCGGAATAGTGTTATTATTATTAGTATAGTGAGTGTTAATAGACAAAAAATGCCATTCTTTGGGATACTCTTCATTCTAATATGACTTCCGGTTTTTCCGGAAAAGACGTCATCATTGAAATTTTAAATGGCACTCTATAATCTTTGTGTGATATTTTCAATCAGGATGACATTCTGAACACAAAAACATACCGATCGTCAATTTTTAGCACCAAGGCAACGCAAAAATAACTTTTTTGTGTATTAATCTAGGTGGCTATGAATTGGTGAAAATAGTCGAAAATGGTCAAATAAACACTAACTAAATCGACTTTGGCCGACATTTCATTACTGGCGCCCTCTAGCGTGATTTAATTGGTTTTTGGCCAGTCAGTCATTTTTTTCACGGGTACCCAATGGCCACACCCTAATTATTCGATAGATAACATCTTTCCGATTACAATGATATCAAATACTTGATATTTTGTTGAAATTCGTAGCGTACAAATATTGTTAGAAGCAAGGAAATCGAAAAAAATATTGGCCTAATGATCAAAGTCTGCGTACAAGTCAAAGCCACAAGTGGACTACTCGAAGGAAGTACCCTGATTATTCGAGGAAAAACATTTTTCCGACACAATGATACCAAAGGCTTGATATTTTATTGATAATCATAGCGTGAAACTGACGTTTAAGGGTGCTTACTTCGAGTAGTCCACGAGTAGTCCATTGAGTGACTTTGACTTGTACGCTGACTTTGATCATTAGGTCAATATTTTTTTCGATTTCCTTGCTTCTAACAACATTTTGTACATTTTGTCATTTCCACTGACAGTAGGTAGTCTTGGTGTCAAACGCTAATGTTTTGACAATAACTTCTGTCAATATAAGCTGCGTTCGCATATTGCATTACACTTTTTACACCCAATAACACGTAAGTGTCATTTGGACGGTGTACCCGGTGTCAACGGAGTACAATATCCGAACGCAGCTTTAATCGACATATCTGTCTAGTTCTAGTAGTTTTATTTTAATGCAGACATGGCCGATCTCGATCAAATAGAGTCTCAGGCAGCTAAACTATTAATTTTGTATATAGTATGATAAAGTCATGTGCCTGGCAACATCAGATTTTTTTGTACCTTGGTCAAAAATGTTCAGGGGACCCAAAAAGAAATATTTCCGCTAAAATCTCAAAAATTTTTTTTGGCACGATTACAATACTTTACATACTGCGTATGATAAAGTAATAATAATTTTCATGCAGGGAAACGATATTCCTGTGCCATTAAGCTTCGTCTTGTCTGGTCTTCTACTACGATGGGTGTAATCGAAAGCACAGTTCCGAAAGACTGATGATGCATAATTAATTCGTTGGTTCATTACTTTGGATTTGCTAATTTTTTACCATTTTCTTGATTATGTATTATATTTTTGTTTTGACGTTGTGCTTTTTTGAATGAAAATAAATATTCCATTCTAGGAATTAAAAGGAATTAGTCTCCCGGCTGTAACCGTCCACTAACATCTCAGGTAGGTACGCTCTTACAAGGCCATATCAGTTTTGTGACATCAAAATGGAAAATGTAACTGTACATACAGCTAATTGTGTTAGCGTCCGTCTTAAAATGTACACAGTTATGGTGGTACATCTCCACATGCAGCACCAGCAAAATCGAAAGCATGGTCCATGTCATTGGAATGTGTGGCTAAGGCACAAGATCTCTTGTTGATTCTCGCATCACTCTTGTGTTGCGTCAACCGATTCTCTAGCCATTGCGCCGTTTGCCCCACTTAGCATATTTCACATCCGGTGCAAAGCATTTTTCACATCCGGTGCAAGGGACGCTGGAAACAATACCTCATTTGAACTGATCAGGTGTCCCATCCTTCAACCTTTTGAACAGATTCCCAACTGTTGTTCCATTATACTTGACAATTTTTGTATTCGTAAGTGGTCTAAGCTAAGGAATTTAATTATAGAGTCAGTAAGCTCTCCCAGATGCAACAATCTCATGTACCTGGTACTGTCCTCCCTCGTGGTCTCCACTCTCACTTGTGCCCCAATGTCACTTATGGCGTCACCAAACAACAGTCTGCGCACCAGATGGTTTGGATAACCATTGTTTTTAAAAATACCTGCCAGTTCAGTCTTCCCCACTCAGGATCACTGACCCTCTCCACTCGAAGCCTCATGCCCAGTACGGTGTTAATCTTATGATGAACGCTATGGTGGGAATAATAGTTGAAGAATCGTCCAGAAGCCATAACCTTCCTAAACTAATCTAGCTTTATGCTCTGATCCACCATTCTTACCACTCTGGTATCGAGGAAAGGTACCGATTGGTTCACCTCCAACTCAATAGTGAATTGCAGTTTCTCATGGTAACTATTAAAAGTCTGCCATGTCATATCAATCAACGACTCCGGAATTGCACAAATAAGATCGTCAACGAATTTATATATAAACGGGAATTTGTAAGGCAGAGCTCTACTCACCGAGTCAAGAAGATCATCCATTACCAACGTCGCTAGAATAGGTGAGATTGGGCTACCCTTTGATACGCCCCGGGTCTGTTGGTAAATTGTGTCATTGTAGGTGAAGTAACATATTGTCAAATACAAAGGTCAACGCTTCCACAAAATATTCTTTAGTAAAGGTGCAATGTTGTTGTATTTCATCAAACCTATCAGTTATGATCCCTGTTACCATGTCAATAGGGATATTTGTAAATAGCGATACAACGCCTAAAGAAACAACTACAAAACCCGGAGGTAAAACTATGTGCTTTATCTCTTCAGCGAATTGGAACGTGTACCTTATATTATAGGCGGTTCTGTTTGCCAAAGATTGTGTCAAAATCCGGGCCAAAAATCTACACATCGCATATGTAGTGCCACCAAGGCTAGAAACAATAGGTCTGAGACGGATCGTCTCCTTGTGCACCTTCGGCAGACCATACAGTTTTGGGTAAACAGAATTGGTCGTGGTTAGCTCTCGGCTTATTTCAGGCGTGATGCATTTCTGCATCAGCAGTCTCTTGACCAATTTATTACTCTTGCTTTGAAATGTGAAAAGAGAGTGTCTCACTTGTTGTCAGTAAGTATCTGTATCCTGTAGGAGGTCATTCATTTTTCTCTCATAATCATTCTTGTCAATGATTACAGTAGATTTTCCCTTATCGGATCTTAACACATATAAAGAAGGATTAGCCCTGAGAAATGATCTAGTCATGAAAATCTGGTGTTGTTCGTGTGATACTTGGCTTCCATTTCGCGTCATGAACTTAGTGACACTATTAGTCACTCTGGCCCTGACAATTTCACCGGTATCATGCTCTAGCCCGTCGAGTATGGATTCCACCTCCGATATAGATTGGCATATACTCCGCATTTAAGGTTTTCCAGGAATTGCGAAACCTGGTCCCAATGACCGAAAATTCATTACATCTTTAGGAACCTGTGAGGTTGATTTATTTACTATTGTTAAGAATATTATGTGACTGTAGTGTCTATATACCCATATTTTGTATATACATTGTTATCACCCCAGATGTGGCTGTTTAGAGTAGGTTTAAGTGGTGCATTTAAGTGGTGCATCTCACTTTACCCTAGGATTATTAGTACACTTTTAGAGTTGCTCCAGTAAACACATATGTGTGGGTCGTGTCCGTGGACGCCACATAGAATGTGCCTTTGGTTTTTGTAACTTGTACCAAAGTATAATATACAGTTGTAACCAGAGCTGTCGTGTTTTATTCAACATAAAATGGTCCGTCGAGCCGGATGATATTCATCCAAAAGTAACAAGTTACCAGCAAGTCAAGCAGCGTTAGTGCAGTGCAGTGAACAGCGGGCTGAAAATTCCTTTTTCGCAACTACACGGATCGGCCTCAAGCAAGTTCAGGCAGCAGCTCAACCCTTGACGATTGGATCACCAACAAAGTGAGTCCTTTATACCTATAAATCCTTATTTTATTGACTTCTACTTGTGTAATTTCAACTTCTAACTATGTCGGTTGAAGAAGAATTAACCTTAGCGAATAGGAAGCGCGGTCTAATGAAAGCACGACTTACCTGTTTCAAGAAACACTTAGAGAATATACCTGATAGAATTAAGGATCAAACCGTTGCTTTTAAATCAAAAATTATTTTGGAGCTTAGAAGTAGATGTAGCGTCCAAGAGAGTAATTTTCACGAGTTTCAAGTAATTCAAGAAACCGTTGAACTCTTGGACAAAGAAGAAAATTTTGAGGCTCAATTAGTAGAGCGTGTATCTTTTGAAAATTTATATTTTGAACTTATGGCAGAGGCACAACAAATTTTAATCCAATATGAATCTGAGGACAAACTTACTTCTCCATATCCGATGCAATCAATGCATCAACCGAGCAATGATCGGGTTCAGTTACCGTTGATAAAAATTCCCACTTTTGCCGGTTCTTTTGATGAATGGCTTGAATTTAGGGATACTTTTGAATCTCTGATTCACATAAAAACAGATATATCGGAAGTGCAAAAATTCCATTACTTGCGGGCTGCATTAGAGGGAGAAGCCAAAAATTCAATAATATCTTTAGAGTTTGCTGCGTCAAATTATCAAACCGCGTGGAATTCTCTTTGTAGCCGTTATAATAACCCGACACTTTTAAAAAATAATCACTTAAAGGGATTAACCGAGGTTGCTAAAATTAATCGCGAGTCCTCCGGAGGTTTGCGTAGTTTGGTGGATACGGTATCCAAACACCTGAGTGCGTTGAAGGGTTTGGGAGAACCTGTGGACGGTTGGGACCGATTAATTATATTTCTTACCGCGCAGAAGCTTGACGATTCCACATGTAGGGAATGGGAGCGTAAGAACATTGACTTAAAGGATGCCACCCTTGATGATTTTAAACAGTTTGTTTTAGCCAAAGCAGATTGGCTGGAAACGTTTGAGAGAAAACCTGTCTCCAAACAACCACCAAATCTGAAAGTAAAGCATCATTCACAATCGAATGTATTTGTGACAAATGTCGGCAAGTGCCCCAGTTGTAATCAAAGTCATTTTATTCAACAATGTGGAGAGTTTTTAAAGCTTTCAATACCTCAAAGAATTGAACGTGCTAAGAGGTTTAAACTTTGTTTGAATTGTTTGCGTCCTGGTCATTTTAGCACCAGTTGCGGCTCGAGTAACTGTCGCACGTGCGATAAAAAGCACAACACTCTTTTACATTTGGTGCGTGACACCACCCCGCAACAGGTATCAACGCAGTTGACTGCTGCTGAAGTTGATACTAACAATCCTGTTGGTACGGCGGGTGAGTCTCATTGCACGGAAGTATTATTGTCGACCGTGCGAGTATTAATTGTAGATTCAGGTGGAGTAACTCATACTTGTCGCGCACTTCTGGATTGCGGTAGTCAATCAAACTTAATATCGGCCGATTTGCACAAAAGACTCAAGTTGAAAACTATACCAGTAAAGGTGTCAATCATAGGAATCACATCGGCCACCTCAGAGGTCAAGGCCAGGTGTAACATTCAAATATTTTCTTTGGATAAGGGCTTTCAAGCTCATATGTCCTGTCTAATTTTAGATCAAATTGGTGGGCAAATGCCTACGCGGGATTTTAATGCCACATGTTTAAGGGTTCCCTCAAATTTAAAGTTAGCTGATCCGGAGTATAATGTAAGTGGCCCAATTGATTTATTGCTAGGAGCTGAGATGTTCTATCGGGTTCTGAAGGCGGGTCAGATACAATTAGGTCCTAAAAAACCCATTATCCAGGAAACATCCCTTGGATGGGTTATTTCGGGACCCTTGAATATTCCAGCTACAAAAACATATTGCAGTCTTAGTGTAAACACTGATATCCAAGACCAATTGGCCCAGTTCTGGGAAATGGAGGAAGCGTCTGTTACTTCCACCTTGTCTAAACAGGACTTGGAGTGCGAGACATTGTTCAGGGAAACCACCACACGAGATGTTCGTGGGCGGTTTATAGTAAGAATTCCGTTAAAAGAATGTATAACAAAGCTTGGCGAGTCTAGACAATCGGCACTTCGTCGATTTCAGTCATTAGAGAAGCGGCTTCAAAACAACCCTAAACTCTATACAATGTACTCAGAATTTATGGCCGAGTATGAAGAGTTAGGACACATGTCACGCGTAAGTGACTCTTTTGAGAATAAAGTCTCATATTTCTTGCCCCATCATGGGGTTCTTAATGAGCGAAGTTTAACCACTAAGCTCCGGGTTGTATTTAATGGGTCATTTTCTACCGATAATGGATGTTCACTTAATGACATTCAATACGTCGGTCCCAGAATTCAGGATGATTTGTTTTCTATTATCTTGCGGTTTAGGCAGCACAAAATTGTAATTTGTGCAGATATAGAGAAGATGTATCGTCAGATACTCGTTCATCCTAGTCAAAGATCACTCCAACAAATATACTGGAGAAAAACGCTTGACGATCCAATTGGAATATACGCTTTAAATACAATTACCTATGGGACCGCTTCGGCTCCCTTTTTGGCAGTGCGTTGTCTTAAACAGCTTGCACATGACTATCAGGTGTGTCAACCCGATGCCTCGCGAATTATTGCGAGCGACTTTTATATGGATGATCTGCTAACGGGTGCAGAAACTATTCCCGATGCCATAAGGCTCAGCAAGGAGATTGCAAGAATCCTTGAGTCCGGTTGTTTTAATTTGCGGAAATGGATTTCAAACGAGGATGAAGTTTTGCAAAATTTGAATCTGCAAAGCTCTAGTTCGAGTACAGTTCACTTGGGGGAGAATGAGAATACAAAAACATTGGGGCTGTACTGGTCTAGTAAGTGTGATACGTTAAGTTATAATATCACTCAAAACAAATGTGTATCTGAGATTACGAAAAGGTCAGTTCTGTCAGATATAGCACACATATTTGACCCCTTAGGGTTATTGAGTCCTTGCATAATACTTGCAAAAATAATGCTTCAAAAGCTATGGGCTCTTAAACTTGCGTGGGATGACTCTTTACCACTTGAACTGGAATCGAGCTGGAGACAGTTCAGGTCGGAGCTGTCTAGTTTGACGGAAATTCGCATTCCCAGAAGGGTCACCTGTAATGAGGTGATTGCGATTGACTTGCACGGGTTTGCGGACGCGTCACAAGAGGCGTACGGAGCATGCATATACCTACGGACAGAGAATTCTAAGGGTGATGCACACGTAGCCCTCCTTTGTGCAAAAACTAAAGTAACGCCACTGAAGACCGTGTCTATTCCACGGTTGGAATTATGTGCTACTTTAATCCTCTCTCAACTTGTGAGCAGAGTTCAATCTTCCATGACATGCAAATTCGATCGTATATGTTTCTGGTCAGACTCAACTGTGGCTTTGTGTTGGATAAAAACCGAGCCCAGTACATTGCAACCGTTTGTGGCAAATAGAGTCACGCAAATCCAAAGTCTAACAAATATAGAAAATTGGCGACATATAAAAACGCAGTACAATCCCGCCGACATACTGTCCAGAGGACTTAGTCCTAATAAACTACAACCTTCTGCCCTGTGGTGGAAGGGCCCTGAATGGTTATCTTGGAACCGTGAATTATGGCCAAAGAGTAGTTTTGAATCGCCGAAGGTGATTCCTGAATTGAAACGAGTCAGAGTGTTTACCGTTACTCAGGGCGTGGATGACTTATTTGTCAGATTTTCAAGTTTTCGTAAGTTAAATCGCGTTGTAGCGTATTTGATTAGATTCATTTTTAACTGCCGACATGCTGCAAATAAGAGAACGGGCTCACTTAAAGCGCTAGAATTAGATATGTCGGTAAAGTCCTTAATAAGACTTGCACAAAAGGAATGTTTTCCAGACGAAATCGCAGCATTGAGAGGCGATAAGGATATTTCTCGTAGAAGTGGGATGGTTGCGTTAACACCCTTCTTAGATGATCAACATATCTTAAGAGTGGGTGGGCGGTTGGCTCAATCTAAGTTTGCTTACGACAAAATGCATCCCATTCTTTTGTCATCAAAGCATCCCTTAACAAAATTAATATTTGTTGAGGAACATGAACGCCTCCTACATGCCGGTCCTCAGCAGCTATTAGCATCGGTACGCGAGCGATTTTGGCCATTATCTGGTAGAAACCTAGCAAAGAAAACTGTTTTCTCGTGTATACGTTGTTTTAAATGCAAACCAAGGCTGAATAATCCGATTATGGGTATGATACCGGAAACGCGACTTACTCCTGCACCTGCATTTACTATAACAGGTGTAGATTACGCTGGTCCTTTCCTCATAAAGGATAAAAAGGGCAGGGGCTCAAGGACTTCCAAATGTTGGGTTAGTCTATTTATTTGTTTTTGCACTAAGGCTGTTCATCTAGAACTGGTAACTGAGCTTACTGCTGATGCATTCATTGCTACCTTGAGGAGATTTGTTTCAAGGCGAGGAAAGCCTCGACATATTTACTCGGACAATGGTACAAACTTTGTTGGAGCCAATTCCGAATTACAGGAATTGGGTAAATTTTTGTTAAATAGCGAAGAGGAAATAGCCGAAACTGTCGCTAATGACATGATTGAGTGGCATTTTATCCCCGCCCATTCACCGCATTTCGGAGGTTTATGGGAAGCGGGAACTAAATCCTCTAAGTATCATTTGCAGAGGGTAATGTCAAACGCTTGCTTAACATTTGAGGAATTTTATACATCAATTACACAAGTAGAAGCAATATTGAATTCCCGACCTCTTACTCCGTTGTCTTCCGATCCCAATGATCTCGACATCCTCACACCCTCTCACTTTTTAATTGGTCGACGAATAACTTCGGTGCCAGATCCAACGCTGACACATGTCCCAGAGAATCTTGTCTAGGTTTCAGCGTGTTCAACAGCTGCAGCAACACTTTTGGACGCGTTGGTCCAAGGAATATGTGTCTGAATTACAGACGAAGGTCAAATGGAGAGCCAGCAACCTTCAATTAAAGGAAGGCAGTATGGTCATTATTAAACAAGACCACACGCCTCCACTTACGTGGAAGCTGGGACGTATCACCCAACTCCATCCAGGACGCGACGGTATTTCTCGAGTGGCGTCAATAAAAACTAATAGTGGTGTGATAAAGCGATGCTTTTCAAAGATTTGTGTGTTACCCCTTGAAGACCGAGTGTCAGTTTAGTGTTATGTTAGTTATTAGGATTTCTGGTGAAAATTGTTTATTTGTGTTAAATTTGGTACATTGTCAAGGACTGTTCTTTCTCTCTGTTTGAAAGCAACCTTTCAACGTGGGGGCCATGTTAAGAATATTATGTGACTGTAGTGTCTATATACCCATATTTTGTATATACATTGTTATCACCCCAGATGTGGCTGTTTAGAGTAGGTTTAAGTGGTGCATTTAAGTGGTGCATTTAAGTGGTGCATCTCACTTTACCCTAGGATTATTAGTACACTTTTAGAGTTGCTCCAGTAAACACATATGTGTGGGTTGTGTCCGTGGACGCCACATAGAATGTGCCTTTGGTTTTTGTAACTTGTACCAAAGTATAATATACAGTTGTAACCAGAGCTGTCGTGTTTTATTCAACAACTATCCATGCTGAGTTGTCACTGAAATACTTTGTCTTTGTTGACCCTTATAAAAGATTCCCAAACTTGGTCCTGTTTTTATTCCTTATTGATCTAAAAAGTTTGTCATATGTATGGGCTCTTCGTCCTCTAAATTCATCCAACACAAGGTTAGGTAGAATGTCCCTCAAGTGTTCATATGCTGATTCAATCGTAGATGTCAGACGGCGAATTTTTCGGTTGACTGCTTCAATCACCATGTTCAGTATTTCCCTCCCTATTCGCTGATTAGTACCAGACCATGCGTGCTGAATTAATGTTCTAGTTAGTAAGTGTTACAAGTTGGATGCCGTTTCTATTGCTCCGTTTCTAACATTGTGTCTGTGATTTTAGTGTCTTCCTGAAGATGCTGGCATAGCTCAGCGAAATATATTGAAATTACATAACAATTGAGTAGCGTTTTTATGTGCCCTTTCTCCCAAGATCATCTTATATATATATATATATATATATATATATATATATATATATATATATATATATATAAAATATAGTTATCGATAAATTTGTATATATATATATATATATATATATATATATACAGGGTTAGCCAAAATTACCGGAACACCCAAATAATTCCACAACGGTAAAAAATTTCAAAAAAAATTCAAACAAAAGTTTTTAGACTTTAAACAATCCATCGTTCAAATATATTTTGAATATACAGGGTGTTCATTTTATTATAGAAATCGCGTAAATTTTTTTTTTCAAATAGAACACCCTGTATTTTTTTACATTTTATAATTTTAGGACTAATTCTGGACATTGTTTATTAAAATAATTTTTGCACCATTTTTGAGTTTTAAGCAATTAATTAAAATTAGTCAAAATTACCGCAACACCCAAATAATTCTTCATCGGTAAAAAAATTTCAAAAAACATTCATACAAAAGTTTTTTACTTTAAACAAGCTATCGTTCAAATATATTTTTAATATACAGGGTGTTTATTTTATTATGGAAGTATGGAAAACTTTTCCCTTTTCTCATTAAACGTCCTGTACATTTTTATTTTTTAATTCTAAGAATTTTTTTCAAGTAGGTTTTTATAAATTGATTCATTTTTTAGTTATCAGCAATTAATCAAAACTCCAAAACATTTATTTTAGCCGAACGGATAAATAATAACAATGTGAAGAAAAAATAACAAAACAATTAAATTAAATTTTCAAACTGCCATCCCTGAGCGGCTTGACAATGCCCAACCTATCAACAAATTCCCGTAAACAGTTGTCTAAATGATCGACAGTAATACTCTGAACTTCGTCCACTATCCCCTGCTTCAACGCATCAATATTTTGGTGTAAACCTTGGACTTTAGGTGGCCCCAAATAGAAAAATCCAGTATTTGTAAATCCGGCGACCTAGGTGGCCATTCAATGGATCCTCTCCTTCAAATCCACCTCTGCGGAAAAATTGAATTTAAATAATTCCGAACTGGGACACCGTAATGCGGCGGTGCACCATCTTGTTGAAACCAAATATTATTCAGATCTTCGTTGAATATAACTAGCTCTTCTTCAAAATGAAGTAATACCTCATACTTCATTTTGAAGTAGAGCTAAATAGCGTTCAGAGGCCTTCAATAAAAAATGATCCTATTGATCTGTTTCCAATTACCCCTAACCAAACGTTTACTTTTTCAGGATATTGGGTATGAATTTCCTCAGCCCAATACGGATTTTCTGTTGACCAATACCTGCAATTGTGTCTGTTTACTGACCCATTTAAACAGAATGTAGCCTCATCAGAAAATAAAATTTTTCTTAAAATGTTAGGGGTATTGTTAATTAAATTTTGAATATTGTCGCAAAACTCCATTCTCTTGTCTGGGTCATCTTCTGTCAATTCGTGAATTAACTGAATGAATTAACTGATAAAATGTAAAAATATACAGGGTATTCTATTTGAAAAAAAAAGTTAACCAAATTTGCATAAAAAATGAACAGCCTGTATATTAAAAATATTTTTTAATGATGAGCTTGTTTAATGTCAAAACTTTTGTTTGAATGTTTTTTTAAATTTTTTACCGATAGAGAATTATTTGGGTGTTCCGGTAATTTTGACTAATTTTAATTAATTGCTTAAAACTCAAAAATGACGCATTTTATAAAAAAATTATTTTAATAAACAATGTCCAGAATTAGTCCTAAAATTATAAAATGTAAAAGATACAGGGTGTTCCATTTGAAAAAAAATAAATTTACGCGATTTCTATAATAAAATGAACAGCCTGTATTCAAAATATATTTGAACGATGGATTGTTTAAAGTCTAAAAACTTCTGTTTGTTTTTTTTTTGAAATTTTTTACCGTTGTAGAATTATTTGGGTGTTCCGGTAATTTTGGCTAACCCTGTATATACAGGGTGAGGAAAAAGTACCGGGACCCCTAAATAACTTCTGAAGGGTGGGAGATTTTGGATTGAAATTTACAGGGTTACAATGGTATCACATAATCTACCACATAGCACCAAGAACGCCCATTTTGCTACCTCAGGTGGTCGGGGGGTAGGGGGTGCGCAAAAATCTTAAATGGAATGGTGGGTCGTGTGACGGTTTGTTTGAAAGGGCCTTTCGAGACGAGAATAACATGATATCGTCGAGGTCGATACGATTTTTTTCCGCAAAGTTATAACCATTTAAAAATTGAGATTTTAAAGAGGAAACGGGCACACGACGGCGACGAGAACGTGAGACAGACTTTCCGGATTTTCTTTTTCGGATACGTGAGGATGTGTGTGTGTGCGCGCGCGTGTGTGTATGTGTATGCGTGTCTGCGTGCGTGCGTGCGTGCGTGCGTGCGTGCGTGCGGGCGTGCGTGCGTGCGTGCGTGCGTGCGTGCGTGTTTGTGTGTGTGCGTGTGGCGTGTGTGCGCGTGTGCGCGTGTGTGTGTTGATCATTTTAACATTCACATTTTGTGTCGTGAGGTACACTTTCCTGTACGGACACGTATGATTTTGAAATGGCAAAATCTTCATTTCGAAAAGTTTCTCTTACATCAGCATACGATCTCAATCGATCGCCCCAGCCTCCCATCATCAAAAGGGATATGCGCTCTCGTCCCGAAAGGCGTAACATAACGATATTCAGACAACGGTCTAAATAGGTGAAAATGGCTTAAAGTAAAGAAAATATTACTTGAAAGTTATTGAAAAGACAGCGAATAGTAAATATCACTCCGGAAGCACTCATACCGCACATGCGTTCCTAGAACCTACATGCACTATTCACACAAAATGTCAATGTTAAAATAATCAACACACACACACACACACACGCACACACACACACACACACACACACACACACACACACACACACACAGACACACACACACACACACACACACACACACACACACACACACACACACACACACACACCACACATACACACACACACACACACACACACACACACACACACACACACACACACACACACACACACACACACACACACACACACACACACGCACACGCACACGCCCACGCGCACGCACACAGACACACACACACACATATACACGCGCGCACGCACACATCCGCACGTGTCCAAAACGGAAAATACTTTGACTGTAAAATCTCAATGTTTAAATGACAATAACTCTTCGAAAAACACACACGCGCACACACAGACACGCATACACATACACATACACACACACGCGCGCGCACACACACATCCTCACGTGTCCGAAAAAGAAAATCCGGAAAGTCTGTCTCACGTTCTCGTCGAAGTCGTGTGCCCGTTTCCTGTTTAAAATCTCAATGTATAAATGATTATAACTTTGCGAAAAAAAATCGTATCGACCTCGACGATATCATGTTATTCTCGTCTCGAAAGGCCCTTTCAAACAAACCGTCACACGACCCACCATTCCATTTAAGATTTTTGTGCACCGCCTACCCCCAGACCACCGGAGGTAGCAAAATGGGCGTTCTTGGTACTATGTGGTAGATTATGTGATACCATTGTAACCCTGTAAATTTCAATCCAAAATCTCCCACCCTTCAGAAGTTATTTAGGGGTCCCGGTACTTTTTCCTCACCCTGTATAATGGATGTACGGCAATCCGTACATCTGGGTTCGAATCCCAGGCGTGGCTGTAGTTTTTTAACTTAAAAAATTACCGCCATCTTGTATTAACTATTTCAATTTTATATATATATATATATATATATATATATATATATATATATATATATATATATATATATCGATCTAAGATATTAAAAAATGGATAATTTAGTCGGGCGTCGATCAAATAAAACTATTAAGCAATTACTTTTAATCTTTGCTATATTTCAAATCTGATTAGATTCTTCTTCAGGCAAACTACAAGATACAAATAAAAATATAAATATACAAATATTCTTGTTACCACACATCTAACGTAACGAAATCAAAAAACATAAAAATAAAAACACTTACAATTATGTAATTAATGTAGATCGGCATCAACGGTGACCAACATTGTTACGGCGTGGTGTTGTGCAACATTTAAATATCCCAAAACATAGGAAACACATACACGTCAACACAAACAAATTAAAAACTACGAGCAGCCATTTCAGAAGGACAACGACTCAGAGCTATGACCTGCTAGACAAGACGACGGCAGAAGATTTTTCGAAACCATGCGGAGTACGTACACATAACAAAAAGGGAAACATCAGAACACCAAACTGTATTCGGCGGTGTCATTGATCCTATTATTCCCGAAATCCAAACTCATAATGTATGAATAGATATTACTTAGTCCCTCTAGGTCGGTTTTAAAGTTAATACTATTTTCTGTTGACTTAATATGATACATTTCCAGGAACAAACGGTTCCTGTAATCTCTTTCAGTATCCAAAATTTTTATGTTTTCGTAGTCAAAAGTATGATTACTTTGGAGAGCATGTGAGGCCAGGGCACATCTAGTTTTGACCGTGCGGCAATCGCTTTTATGTAAACAAACCCTGTTTTTTAACCATTGTTTAGTAACTCCCACCTACTCTCCATCACAATCCCTACAACTGATCCTGTAAATGATGTTCCATTTATAATCCACAGGATCCTGATCTTTAATCCTACTAAAAAAGTTTCCGACCTTATTAGGATAATGTTGGGCGATTTTTATATTATCAGGAAGGGACCGTCCCAATACATACTTAAGGGTGTGTGTTAATCCAGGCACCATCGTGATCTTTTTATAAATAGTTTGGGGTTTGGGTGCATCAAAGATGCTGGGGACTTGTAAACCAGTGTACCCAGAAAAAAGAATCTTGTTAAGTAACTTGTTGGGGTAACCATTACGTAGAAACACACTCTTCTTTGTTAAGTGCTGATTTTTGAAAAGTAGTATCACAAATTTTTAAGATTCTGTTCTTCATGGCGCACACCGTATTTACCTTTTGGTCAAAGGAATGGCCCGACTTGAAGTTTATGTAGCGTCCTGAATAAGTGGATTTATTGTACCAATCAACCTTGACTCCCCCATGACAACCCCTGATTATTAGACAGTCCAGGAAAGGCAAGAATAATGATAAAAAATAATAAAATATATAACTATGCGTATAGTTTATTTTGTAGATTTTGTTGAAAATTGGTATCCACAATCACGCAGTCGTGGGATCAAAATTACTCATAGACTAATCAAAACCATCAAAGTTACATGTGCGAGCTATGTCAAAAATCTCGCCAAAGTTAATGTAAAAGCAAAAAAAAAATTAAATTACAATGTGTTTTAGTAGATATTTACAAGTTACAATGTGTTTGAGTAGACATTTACAAGTTAGAATTGTGTTTAAATCCAAATAAAAATGGCAATAAATATTCTAGGGACCCTGTATTTAAACGTCGATGGCACAACATCTGCCACTATAATCAATTTCTGCATAACAAAAAAATTATAATAAATTTATAACGCGATCCCGTGAATGGTATACTCACTTTAATACCTCTTCCAGACTCTCGCGAGACATAGCGAGAGACCGCGAATCGGGAGAGTGTAGATGCCACACTTGCCCAAATTCGCTAACATTCGAATGCCAGAAGTCTCTACGGATGCAGATAGTTGGATAAAAATCACGCGTTTGCCGAGTGCCTCGGTTGTTTTGTCCGCTCTCGCTTCGATCTATTCAAACTGGATTGTTGACGAGCCGCATCGCAGTTTTTGTGTGTACCCGAAGGTATTATTTACGACAGGGGTCTGATTTATGACATCAAACACGTGCAGTCAAGGGGCTCTTCAAGCATCAATGCAACCCGAAATGTAGGTAACGCATGGAATAAATTATTTAGTATTGAAATAAAAAGATTTCAAAATATTGAACGCGATAAATTTATATGCAAAATACAAATAGTTTAGATTGATATTAAATTAAATATCCGATAGTATTTTTTTCTCTATTTGTGACGTCCCCATTACTATAATTTGTCATTTAAAATGGAAAATATACCAGATAATGATATTTATTTCTGTATTATTGAAGAAATGCAAATGCGTATCAATAAATTAACCATCCGTATTATAAGACTACTAATGAAAATTAATATTAAGAGCAATATTAAATCAATAATTAATTAAAACTAAAGAATATATTATTTATTTCTTTCAAATAAATCTTATCAGTTCCAAGTTATTCCAGTCTTATTTTTCTATGATGTCTGAATCTATTGTATCGTTTTGGTACAATTCTTTGATGCAAATTACGACTGCGATCTACATAGGGCAATTACTAAGTTATTGACTGATAATATCGTTGTTACATACCAGTATACAGGGTTGGTCAAAATATCCGGAGCACCTAAATAATTGACCAACCGTAAAAATCTTCAAAAAATCAAGCATAAGTTGTTTGATTTTCAACAAGCTATCATCTAAATATATTTTTAATATACAGAGTGCTTATTTTATTATGGAAACTGGCAGGCAACCTTTCGGTTTTCTAATAGAACACATACATTTACATTTTATAATTAAGATTAATTCCATGAATTTTTTGTAAGAATCATTTTTTATACAATTCTTCATTTTTTAGTTATAAACTTTTGTTTTAACTAAACGGATAAAAAATAGCAGAACAACAAAATAGAAAAATAAAATTAAATGGAAATTCCTAATAATTTATGACTATGATATTTTTCTGTAAAATTTATAGTTTAGCTGCATGAGCAAATTCTATTTAATCGAGATCGCTCGTACTGCATTAAAACTAGTAGCCAGGATATGTCAGATTATATGTCAGATATGATTCTAATGACAGTAGGTAGTGTCAAACGCTAATGTTTTGACTATATCTACTGTCAATATAAGCTGCGTTCGGATATTGTGTCATTTGGACGGTGCATGTACCCGGTGTCAACGCAGTACCATATCCGACCGCAGCTTTAATCCACATATCTGTCTAGTTCTACTAGTTTTATTTTAGAGATCGCTCGTACTGCATTAAAACTAGTAGCCAGGATATGTCAGATTATATGTCAGATATGATTCTAATGACAGTAGGTAGTGTAAAACGCTAATGTTTTGACTATATCTACTGTCAATATAAGCTGCGTTCGGATATTGTGTCATTTGGACGGTGCATGTACCCGGTGTCAACGCAGTACAATATCCGAACGCAGCTTTAATCCACATATCTGTCTAGTTCTACTAGTTTTATTTTAATGCAGACATAGCCGATCTCGATCAAACAGAATCTCATGCAGCTAAACTATTAACTTTATATATAGTATGATAAAGTCATGTGCCTGGCCACATCAGATTTTTTTTAGTTATAAGCAATTAATCAAAACTCATAAACTTTTGTTTTAACTAAACGGATAAAAAATAGCAGAACAACAATATAGAAAAATAAAATTAAATGTTAATTAAATGTTCAAACAGAAAATTAAAATAAATGTGTGTATGTATGTGGGAAAAAAATCAGTTTCCAAGTTCAGCAGTTTTAATTAATTGCTGATAACTAAAAATGACGCATTTTATGAAAAATGGTTCCTACAAAAAATTCTTAGAAATAATCTTATAATTAAAAAATTTAAAAACATATAGTATTGTTCTATTTGAAAAAGGAAATGTTACCAAATTTCGATAGGTAGTTTAAAACAAAAAAAATGTTTTTTTCTTTATTTTTTTTTACGGTGGAGAAGTATTTAGTTGTAATTTTAACTAACTCTGTATATGCACTATAATATTTGATTTATAACGCAATACATTATACAAAATAATAATTATGCAATTATTTAATTTTGTTTTATGGACAATCGTATTACTATGTCTTATATTAGTATATGATATCTAATATAAATGATCAGAATAAGAAATCAATTGCATTTAAGAAATTTTTCAAATATTTATTATATTTTATATTAAATTTTTATTTACGTTATTCAATTAATTATTAATTAATAATAACCACAATTTCAATTAAAGTATGCACACATACTTACGCATACACATACTATACGCTGAGGCAGCGTCGACTTCAGCGACGTCCATTCTAAGTCAGCAGCAGATGAACAGAGAATGCACGAGCCGAGCGCCGAGAATGTGGATGACCTTCTTTGACCGCTATGCCTCAGCCAGCCTCGTCGAACTTTTCGCCTGTAAAGATATGACTATTTGCGCATGTGCACATTTATGTGAGTACTGAAAACCTGTAACACTTCAGTGAATAAAGACACATCAAGCAAGGTGGTTGTTTTATTACAAGCTTGAGAAACCTTTACATGGTGTCAGGTGTAGAAAGCCATTAATAGAGAAGAAGTAGAAGAAAGTAAGAAGGTCTTGATATAAAATGGATCGAGTAATAAGAGCGCCACAGCCAATGGATTTCCACAACGGAAATGTTGCGAAGGCATGGACCGCGTGGGTACAAAGGTTTAGCATATACCTCATCGCATCTGGAAACGAAGAAAAGAGCGACGTAATTAAGGTAGCTACATTACTTAATTTACTGGGCGATGATGGAACAGAAATTTATAATACATTTAAAATAAAACTGGATAAAGCCAAGTATGACGACGTTATCAAGAAATTCTCGAGATATTGCGAACCGAAAAAGAACATAGTCTACGAGCGCTACAAGTTTTTATCATGCGGCCAGAAACCAGACCAGTTCGTGAAAGAATTCATCACTGAAATAAAATCCCTAGTCAACAGTTGCGAATATGAACAAGAGCAGGATATGGTTCGAGATAAAATAATAATGAGTGTCAACGACAATGTTTTGAGGGAGCGGCTACTACAGACTGAAACTCTAACGTTGGCCAAGGTAGAAGAAATTGCCCACATGTACGAGGCGACGAAGAAACAGTCGGCGGAGATATCATTCAGTCCTTCTTCAAGAAGCGCGGATGTTGATACCATTAAGAAGATAAACAATAAGTTAAGTAAAACTAATACAAATTTTAGAAGTTTCAATAATAAAAATGATTTTAAGAATAAGCGATATACGCAAGATCTAATTTATCTTTGCTTGAAATGTAATAAAAAGCATACTAGAAATAACTGTCCAGCATATGGTAAAGCGTGCAATAACTGTGGCAAACCAAATCATTTTGCAGTAGGGTGTTTTTTAAAAAATAATAGAAATAAAAATAAAATTAGGGATGTTCAATTTAGTAACAATGAAGCAACAAATGATGATCAGTTTTATATTGATTCTGTAATGAGATATGTTATGAATAATAATTTTAATGTAAACCTAAAAAATAAAATAAGAAGTATAAAAAGAGAAATTGAGGAAGATATACTCATTAATAATACAATTGTTAAGTTTAAGGTTGATACCGGCTCAGATGTGGACATCCTTCCAGCTAGACTTCTAAGACTAGTCAATCCCGATGCAGTAACGAAGGAGTGTAAAGGAACGTTAATTACTTATGGTGGAAACGAAGTAAAAGTTTGTGGAACAGCCAGATTAGATTGTATAATCCGTGGTGAGTCTTGTCAATTGGAATTTTTGATTGTGGATACTGGAGATAAACCTATACTTGGGATAAACACAGTTTTGGACTATAATTTAATGATAAATCCAAATGTTAAAGAGGTAAATGATATTGTTGATACTCCTAAGGTGAACTTTGCTAGCAAATCAGTAGTAATTAATACATATGAAGACGTTTTTAATGGTTTGGGAACATTTCCTGGAAAACCAGTTAACTTTTCTTTAAAACAAGACGCTCAGCCTTGTGTATATCCTGCCAGAAGGATAGCTAAGAGTTTAACACCGGCATTAAAAGACACTTTAGACAAGTTAGAGTCGTCAGGGGTAATATGTAAACAAAGTGAAGCAACAGAATGGGTAAACAATATTGTAGTAGTGGAAAAGCCTAATAAAAAATTAAGAGTTTGTTTAGATCCATCAATTTTAAATAAATACATAATGAGAGAACATTATCCAATACCATCAACTGAAGAAATTTTAACAGATCTGTCGGGCAAAGAATATTTTTCAGTTTTAGATCTGAAGGATTCATTCTATCAAATTAAATTAACTGAAACAAGCTCTAAAATGTGTACGTTTGCAACTCCTTTGGGACGGTACCGTTTTTGTAGATTGCCATTTGGAATAAATACGGCTGCAGAATTGTTTCAAAAGAAAAACACAGAAATATTTGGTAACATCTTAGGTAATAAAATATATATAGATGATCTTATAATTGCTGCCTGTACAGAAGAAGAACATGACAAAATACTAAACAATGTCTTAGATGTAGCAAGAAAGAATGGAATAACTTTTAATAAAGATAAGTTTCAGTTCAAAAAGAATTGCGTTAAAATACTAGGGTTTAATGTGTCAAAGAAAGGCGTTGAAATTGACAGTGACAGAATAGAGGCAATATTAAAATTAGAAAATCCTCAGACAAAAAAGGAACTTTTAAGATTTTTAGGTCTTGTCAAGTATGTAGGAAAATTTATTCCTAATTTATCACAACTAAGTGCACCGTTAAGAGAACTAACCCGTAATACTGTAATTTTTAAGTGGGATCAAAGTCATACTAATTGTTTTGAGAAAATTAAAGACTTATTGACTAAATCACCAGTTCTTGGACATTATGATGAAAATAAGCCGCTAGTAATTCAATGTGATAGTTCACTACAGGAGTAGAAGGGCTATGAGAGTTCTAGACCAATTTTACGGGTTATTTTAAAGGGGGGTCTAAAATTACTTTACTTCCGGTCTAGGAGACACCTATAGTGTGACAATGATATCGATGTCATTGCGGTCACGACTTCACTTGCACTTTAAAAGACGTTGGGAACTCGGCGGTTTGGAAATAAAAAAGTGTCCGGGTAAGGATTTGAACCCGAGACTGTATCATCACGAGTCGAGCTTTCTAGCCAATAGGCTACACAGCCTCTTGATACCCGAACGGTAAAATGGTAATGATATATCGGCGCAACGACCTCGATTCGATGGTTGAGCGGTGTACCGTTTATGGTTGCGGGCTAGTCTATATGCTTTTAGGCTGTATAATTTGGACGCCAATATTTCCCGCCTAAAGTGTTTATGTGTGGAAATGTGAGCTTGGGAGACTCAACAATTTAAATCTATCTATTTTTAGTTTGTCAAACGTGTACCAACTTAAAATTTATCACCTAGATCAGCCATTTTGTCTCCACATCTAAAAAATAACTTCACAAATTTGGTTTGTTATTGAGATTGCATATATGAATGGAAAAGAAAAATTGTCAAAAATACGGTAAAATGACACCTATATATCGGCGCAGCGACCTTGGGATGAACCACCTAAGAGGTAGAAATTTAAGGGTGGGAGGCTCAACGCGATAAATCTATTAATTTTTAGTTTGTATCGGCGCAGCGACCTTGGGATGAATCACCTAAGAGGTAGAAATTTAAAGGTGGGAGGCTCAACGCGATAAATCTATTAAAAGAATTATCCATATTCTTCTGGTAATGGTTTTAACAACAGCAGGAAATTTAATTCAAATCATAATAATCGAGGTAACAGACAAAATTCTTTCACAAATAACTATCAAAGACAGAACCAAAATTACGGAAATGGTAATACGCCAGCGAACAATTATTTGCAACCTCAGCGCGACTTTAGCAGAGGTCGTGATCCGCAAGTAAATGCTATGTCCGCAGAAACAGAAATAAATATTAACAATACACATACCTAATTGAATTGTCTTAATTGTGTACTGATTATTATTATTATTAATAAAAACTATAGAAATAATTATTTTAGAGGACAAACTCAGTTCAGATGTCAAAATAATTTTATGCGAATTTAAAATGATAATCGTTTATGCAAATAATTGCATGTACATTAAGAGTGGTTATTTAAAATTTTAGATGGTATCATATGGACTTATTGCTTTTCTCAATTGCTTAAGAAGTTAGAGCCGGTTAAAATACGGTTTCGTTAATAACGCAAACGGTTGTAACTTTGTTATAAATTGCAAAAATAACAAGTCCATATGAAACGTTTTACACAGTATCTCATTTACCATACTGGAGAAAAATTGCGGGGAAAAAAGTGAAAAATGAAAGAGTTACAAAGAAAATCTTACAAAAGTATTATGAAATAGAATGTTCGACTAAATATTATGGAGGTAAAGTAAAACTGTTTTTGGTATACAAAGGTTTTAATAATATAGAAAAGTTTATAATATTTAAACAAAAATAAATAGTATTATAACAAATAAACAAACATAAAAATATTAAATATATATAATAAATGTATATTTATCGATCTTATATATCTTTCAGCTTTCATAAAATGTCTAACTCGGTGGTCTATCGTCAACAGCCAAAAAGATATTAAGCATTTAATGTTACATTTGTAACTTATGCACAATATTCACAAATTAATATTAAATATCCAGATTGTTCGATGAAATCCAACAATCTCTCAATTATAATAATTCTTCTTTTCATGCAGCAGCTTTTAGTAAGCATTCTGCAATTTTGATTTATACAAACATTATAATTTGTGATGTTTAGTTTCTTCAAAGTTAAAGAATTAGTAATTTATATATAAAGAATGTAAAATTTTATGCTAAAATTAATGGGAAATAGGGAATTAAAAAATGGTTGGTGATACAGTGTGCGAGTTTTAATTTCCCCAGAAAATGTTATTCTAAATACAAAGTTTTCGATGATCTAAAAACTTCCTAACCACAGTCAGAGTTTTGGTTTTAGTAATTTTAGCAAATAGGATAGTAAATAGCGAAGAGACAGCTAAAATTTTTTAAGAGTAATCTGTATTTGATTATATTTAAATTAAAACTGTCTTAGAGAACTTAGAAGAATTAAAATTAGAATTAGACCATTTATTACTATATACCAACACAAAATCGTTATGTGAAAAGATTGATGTAAGAAAGCAAGCTAAAGCGCAATTTTCCCGCCAACCCCAAAAAATTCAAATTTTCCCTGGTAACCTTAAAAAATTCAAATTTTCCAAATTTTCCCGTCAACCCCAAAAAATTCAAATTTTCCCGCCAACCCCAAAAAATTCAAATTTTCCCGCCAACCCCCAAAAAAATCAAATTTTCCCGCCAGCCCCAAAAAATTCAAATTTTCCCGCCAACCCCAAAAAATTCAAATTTTCCCTCCAAATTCTACGCCACCATACTGCGCATGCGTGACGACTCAAACCGAGCGCGCCCGAACGCTGGAACCTGGAGTGTATGACTCACACGTCGCTGTTAGAGAGAGAACGCACTGCGATTTTTATTTTCAAGCGCAAACCGTTCAAATTCAAATTTTCGCATCAGATTTATACGGATTTGAATTTCGCGCACACCATCTTACCCGATGGTGACCGAGCACCGATCGCCCGAACCGATAAAATTCAAATTTTTCCCGCCAACCTTAAAAAATTCAAATTTTCGCGTCAACCCCAGCGTACCAACCCCACGCGCTAAAACGGCATGCCGACCAGCCGTCATATTTTAAACGACGTCATCTTCTTGAGCAGACATCTTTTTAGGTTAAAATTATACTTCTTACGGAATTTTAGAGTAATACAAGTAGATTATGTTAAAATAACTCTTGAAATTTACTCGCGGTATAAATTTTAAAGTTTTAAATCAAGTTTTCGCGCTAAATTTATTCGGTCTAATTTTAAAATTCTACAGAGCATGCGCGAACCGACCAAATTAAAATTTTCGCGCCATTAAGGATAAATTTCAAAGTTTAAACCGTCATGACGTCACCATCAACAGTGGTTTAATATACTTACCGTTTACTTTTAAATTATTACTGCTTAATCTATTAAATAAAACATAAGAAATTCGTGGTTCAGACCCTGTACATAGACCCTGTATAATCACAACAGACCCTGTATACAGACCCTGTATATTGACCCTCATTTGACCCTCCGAGACCCTCATTTGACCCTCCGAGACCCTCATTTGACCCTCCGAGACCCTCATTTGACCCTCCGAGACCCTCATTTGACCCTCCGAGACCCTCATTGGACCCTCCGAGACCCTCATTTGACCCCTCCATTTATCCGTTTAGCGCCTCCATTTATCCGTTTAACGCCTCCATTTATCCGTTTAGCGCCTCCATTTATCCTCTTAGCGCCTCCATTTATCCTCTTAGCGCCTCCATTTATCATCTTAGCGCCTCCATTTATCCTCTTAGCGCCTCCATTTATCATCTTAGCGCCTCCATTTATCCTCTTTGCGCCTCCATTTATCCTCTTAGCGCCTCCATTTATCATCTTAGCGCCTCCATTTATCATCTTAGCGCCTCCATTTATTCGTTTAGCGCCTCCATTTATCCGTTTAGCGCCTCCATTTATCCGTTTAGCGCCTCCATTTATCCGTTTAGCGCCTCCATTTATCATCTTAGCGCCTCCAATTATCATCTTAGCGGCTCCATTTATCCGTTTAGCGCCTCCATTTATCCGCTTAGCGCCTCCATTTATCCGTTTAGCGCCTCCATTTATCCGTTTAGCGCCTCCATTTATCCTCTTAGCGCCTCCATTTATCCGTTTAGCGCCTCCATTTATCATCTTAGCGCCTCCATTTATCCTCTTAGCGCCTCCATTTATCCTCCTAGCGCGTTATCTTTTCACATAACGATTTTGTGTTGGTATATAGTAATAAATGGTCTAATTCTAATTTTAATTCTTCTAAGTTCTCTAAGACAGTTTTAATTTAAATATAATCAAATACATATTACTCTTAAAAAATTTTAGCTGTCTCTTCGCTATTTACTATCCTATTTGCTAAAATTACTAAAACCAAAACTCTGACTGTGGTTAGGAAGTTTTTAGATCATCGAAAACTTTGTATTTAGAATAACATTTTCTGGGGAAATTAAAACTCGCACACTGTATCACCAACCATTTTTTAATTCCCTATTTCCCATTAATTTTAGCATAAAATTTTACATTCTTTATATATAAATTACTAATTCTTTAACTTTGAAGAAACTAAATATCACAAATTATATGTTTGTATAAATCAAAATTGCAGAATGCTATTACTAAAAGCTGCTGCATGAAAAGAAGAATTATTATAATTGAGAGATTGTTGGATTTCATCGAACAATCTGGATATTTAATATTAATTTGTGAATATTGTGCATAAGTTACAAATGTAACATTAAATGCTTAATATCTTTTTGGCTGTTGACGATAGACCACCGAGTTAGACATTTTATGAAAGCTGAAAGATATATAAGATCGATAAATATACATTTATTATATATTTTTAATATTTTTATGTTTGTTTATTTGTTATAATACTATTTATTTTTGTTTAAATATTATAAACTTTTCTATATTATTAAAACTTTTGTACACCAAAAACAGTTTTACTTTACCTCCATAATATTTAGTCGAACATTCTATTTCATAATACTTTTGTAAGTTTTTCTTTGTAACTCTTTCATTTTTCACTTTTTTCCCCGCAATTTTTCTCCACTATGGTAAATGAGATACTGTGTAAAACGTTTCATATGGACTTGTTATTTTTGCAATTTATAACAAAGTTACAACCGTTTGCGTTATTAACGAAACCGTATTTTAACCGGCTCTAACTTCTTAAGCAATTGAGAAAACCAATAAGTCCATATGATACCATCTAAAATTTTAAATAACCACTCTTAATGTACATGCAATTATTTGCATAAACGATTATCATTTTAAATTCGCATAAAATTATTTTGACATCTGAACTGAGTTTGTCCTCTAAAATAATTATTTCTATAGTTTTTATTAATAATAATAATAATCAGTACACAATTAAGACAATTCAATTAAGTATGTGTATTGTTAATATTTATTTCTGTTTCTGCGGACATAGCATTTACTTGCGGATCACGACCTCTGCTAAAGTCGCGCTGAGGTTGCAAATAATTGTTCGCTGGCGTATTACCATTTCCGTAATTTTGGTTCTGTCTTTGATAGTTATTTGTGAAAGAGTTTTATCTGTTACCTCGATTATTATGATTTGAATTAAATTTCCTGCTGTTGTTAAAACCATTACCAGAAGAATATGGATAATTCTTTTAATAGATTTATCGCGTTGAGCCTCCCACCTTTAAATTTCTACCTCTTAGGTGATTCATCCCAAGGTCGCTGCGCCGATACAAACTAAAAATTAATAGATTTATCGCGTTGAGCCTCCCACCCTTAAATTTCTACCTCTTAGGTGGTTCATCCCAAGGTCGCTGCGCCGATATATAGGTGTCATTTTACCGTATTTTTGACAATTTTTCTTTTCCATTCATATATGCAACCTCAATAACAAACCAAATTTGTGAAGTTATTTTTTAGATGTGGAGACAAAATGGCTGATCTAGGTGATAAATTTTAAGTTGGTACACGTTTGACAAACTAAAAATAGATAGATTTAAATTGTTGAGCCTCCCAAGCTCACATTTCCACACATAAACACTTTAGGCGGGAAATATTGGCGTCCAAATTATACAGCCTAAAAGCATATAGACTAGCCCGCAACCATAAATGGTACACTGCTCAACCATCGAATCGAGGTCGTTGCGCCGATATATCATTACCATTTTACCGTTCGGGTATCAAGAGGCTGTGTAGCCTATTGGCTAGGAAGCTCGACTCGTGATTATACAGTCTCGGGTTCAAATCCTTACCCGGACACTTTTTTATTTCCAAACCGCCGAGTTCCCAACGTCTTTTAAAGTGCAAGTGAAGTCGTGACCGCAATGACGTCATCGATATCATTGTCACACTATAGGTGTCTCCTAGACCGGAAGTAAAGTAATTTTAGACCCCCCTTTAAAATAACCCGTAAAATTGGTCTAGAACTCTCATAGCCCTTCTACTTACAGGGTATTGGTGCTTGTCTATTACAAGATGGAAAGCCCATAGCCTTTGCATCAAGATCCTTGTCAGATTGCGAGAAACGATATGCTACAATAGAGAGAGAGTTGCAGAGTATTGTTTATGCTGCCGAGAAATTCAATTATTTAATTTATGGAAAATTAGTAAAAGTGGAAACAGATCATAAACCTTTGGTGAGTATTTATAAGAAAGAAATTAATAAAGTATCAAGCCGTTTGCAGCGAATGTTATTAAGATTACTAAAATATGATTTGGATGTCACTTATTTACCAGGTAGTCAAATGTATATTGCTGACATGCTGTCAAGAGCACCATTAAAAGATAAGATAGAAGATTCGATTGAAACAAAGTTTATTGTTCACTCAGTTAAAAAACAATTGTGTATTTCAGAAGAACGCTTAAATGAATTTAAAAGAGAAACTGAAAAAGATGAAGCACTAAGTTTGTTGACTGAGTTTATAAAAAATGGATGGCCCAAATCAATGGATGAATGTTCAAAAGAAATTAGAAACTATTATGCAATTAGGAGTGAATTGTGTGAATATGATAAATTGATATTTTATGGTGATAGAGTTATAGTCCCTGGAAGTTTAAGAAAATTAATATTAGAAAAATTGCATGAAGGTCATGTAGGAATTAATAAATCCAGAGAACGAGCTAAACTCAGTATATTTTGGCCCAATATGAATGTCCATATTAAAGAGTACATAGAAAAGTGTTCTATATGTAATCATTTCAGAAGAAATAATACAAAATTGCCTATGATTCCACATGAAATTCCAGATAGGCCTTGGGCTAAATTAGGAATGGACTTATTAGAATTTAAGAGTCGTATTTATATTACCGTAATTGACTATTTAAGCAAATGGATTGAAATAAGAAATATAAAGTCTAAATCTATCACAGAAGTTATTAAAGCTCTAAAAAATATATTCGCTTTTCATGGCTATCCAGACGTTATAATTTCAGACAATAGTCCTTTTAATGCCTACCAATTAAAACATTATTTCAAAGAAATTGGTGTTAAATTAATTACATCAAGTCCTAACTATCCTAGGAGTAATGGATTAGCAGAGAAAAGTGTAGGAATATGCAAAACAATGTTAAATAAGGCTGATTATGAGGGTAGTAGTTTTGATAATTATTTATTTATGTATCGTAATTCACCTATACCTGATATAGGATTGTCTCCAGCCCAACTACTTTTTAATCGTCATTTAAAAGATAAGATCCCAACAATTGACAAGGTCCTTAAACCACGTTTGATTAGTAACAGAAATTATAGATGTATAATTAATAAGCGACAACACAAACAAAAATACTATTATGATCGGACCGCGAGAAGTCTAGCTGGTGGGAAGGAAGGTGACAAAGTAATGTTTAAAAAAGGAAAAGGTTGGAAACAAGGAACTATAATAAAAAAATGTAATGAACCACGTTCATACGATGTAAGAGATGGATATAATAATACAGTATTCCGCAAAAATAGACAACATATGTTTATTAAAAAAGAAATTACACCAAGCCAACCGTGTATAGAAAGATTTGTTAGAGATCCTTATTTCTTACGAAAAAACTGTAACGAGAACTGTTAAAATTAAGTTGTGAAATGATAGTTAAGAATTATGTTTAAGTTTATGATATTGTATTCATTTAGTAGAGAATGAAAATTTAGTATATGTTCATTATATTTTCTTTATTTAGATATATTGTAAATAAAACATGCTTATAAGGGGGGATGTAAAGATATGACTATTTGCGCATGTGCACATTTATGTGAGTACTGAAAACCTGTAACACTTCAGTGAATAAAGACACATCAAGCAAGGTGGTTGTTTTATTACAAGCTTGAGAAACCTTTACACGCCGATTTATTCGGGCCGAGTCAGGAGGTAGCATAAGGGTGGGCGCACACATATCAGTCATGTTGGAACAAAACGTTTTCGTCTAAACGTTTTATGTACATATTACCATAGTTTTTATGTGTGCGTTTAGTCACGTCAGACACGATTAGTCGCAATAATGTCCAGTTTACGTTCTAAGACGCAAACGCAAACGCGAACGCGAACGCAAAACGCAGAAAGTTACCACATACAGTCCGCGTGTATGGGTTTACGTTCCATGTGACGCGAATGCCAACACGGGACGCAGACGCGAAAAGTTCACCAACTTCAACTTTTCGCGTTTGCGTCCCATGTGGAGGGTGGCGTCTGGCCAATCCCAGGCAAGCGCGCTTGCACGTCACACTGACACTGACAGGTTTGTAATACAAAACGCAGAAGAAAATAGGTACATTTGCATAATTATGAAGATAGACGACGAGAAGCTAGTAAACAGCGTACAGCTGTACTCAGGAATAAACAAACACGGCGATTTGCCGCCAATGGTTTACCGGGTACGTTCGCGTGACGTTAGTTACTCAACCTCTAAAATATAAAATCCCTACTAGTGTTGAACTGCCAACCTCTAAATAGAAAATGTATTTCTTTGCGTTTGTGTTTGCGTCTAGTGGAACATAAACTGCATTATTTATGTTCGCGTTTTCTGTTGGCGTCGCGTCTGCGTTTGCGTTCGCGTTTGCGTCTTAGAACGTAAACTGGACTTTAGGCGTTTTGGCGTATTTCGTGGTATTTGTTTGATACAATGAATTTGATACACCAATTTATGGGCCAACATAAAAGTATGAGAGGAAGTTTTGAGGAAAATTATACAACGTCAATATCTATGAGCAAGAAGACTTAGATCTCATCGAAGAAATTCCTGCGTGACGCTCTACGTCCTCAAAAATTTATGACCGGTGTACTGTCGCGTTTAATTGAATTGTTGAATGAAGAGGAAGAAGATTGAGACCGAAGCCTAGTCCGTCATGCAAAGTGAAAGAGTTTTGATGGAATGGTCGTGTGTGGTTGCAAAAACAATACAAATAATGTTAAACTTGTTGATTTGCTTCTTATTAAGTATAGCATTTAATAAACATTATTACATCAAGTAACCAACAGCTTTTCTTCTGAAGATATGCTTAGTCTCCATTTTATATCTTCCGTCATAATTTTTTCAGATATTAAAATCAATAAATAATCCAACTAATTTGGGATCATCCGAGTAAAGTTTTTAAATTTTGCTTCATTTTCCCTTAACATACAAAAACATACAAGAAGCACTGTAATGTTTTTTCATCGCTTCTTTTTTGGTCAATAGGGTACACCCACAACCGTTTTTTGGCAATTTTATTTTACTGGAGCATAAACTATTGCCAAACACTAAAGCCATCTCGGTGGCTCCGCCGGCGCCGGCCGACGTATTTTAGTATAACTACGATTGATATTGGCATTTATGTCAAATGTTTTTGACTATCGCTTGCTATCGCTGTTTTGTTCCGTATGTGTGTGCCGTCGTGTTTTCTCTGGAAAGCAAAAACACGTTTAGACGAAAACGTTTTCGTCTAAACGTGTTTTGGCCCTAATGGTTAATTATACTATAATATGGTGGGTCCAGTGGGATTTATATTTATGTCTTGGTGTAGTTTGAACTATGTACTATTCCCTGCATATGAAAATTGTTCAAAAAATTACCATGACTTTTCCATTTTTGTCATCGCTTGCCACCACCACGCGTGCAACGGTTAATTCAAGTTACCTGAAGTAATGTATAGTATGTCATTCTCGCGACAAACTTGTGACGTCACAGTTACCTCGAGTAAGTTGGTTGGGGTTACTGAAGCTTACCTGAGTGCTGGACTGCGTTCAGGAACAACGCTCCGAGTAGATGGAGCGCGCTCTAGTTGCTCCACTTCCGTTCAGAAACGCCAAAATTTCAAACAGAGCAGTTACTCCCTGACGTTCAGAAACGACAAGAGTAAACGCTCGGAGCGCGCTCGATTGTACCATGTTCAGACTTAGTACAAGTGGACGAAAAGTGATTTATGGGTTATGTTTTCTGGCTTTAGGCAGGTTTTAGGACAGGTGTCATCTAGGTGGTTGACTGACTGACGATGTCAGCATCGATTGTAAGTTGACGCATGGTGATGACGCAATAAATAAAACCATTATTTTAATTGTTCTTTAAATATAAGAGAAACTGTTAATAATGCAGAGTTCTAATATCATTCTAAATAGTTTAGGAATGGCTTTTTGTGTGTGCTTTTAACACATTTTGATTACGGATCTAAGTATTGAACATATAGGAAGTTCAGGAACAAACTAGAAAGATATGTTTGATTATCCATACTGTGTACGTTTTTCTTTAGAAATAATTACGAAATTGGGAAGTGTACGAGAAACAAATTTCGTAATTATTTCTAAACTAGAAAGAGTAGTACAATCAAAGTTTTTTCTATTGTGATTGAAATCCTCAACATTTCCATATATCAATTTAATTTACAAAAAGGTTAAACCCGATAATTCTAGGAGAACCAGAATGATGTTTTTGATCTATTTTCGAGACACACTGTGGAGCAACTAAGTAATGTAGCGCGAACCATAGCACTATTTAGTACTTTATATTTTTTGTCAATAAAATATATCTTTGCAAATAAAAAGCGGTTAAACCTTATAGCAAATGTACTTATTTATTGACAGTATTATATAATTATTTTTATTAACGACTCCCATATAATAAGTTCATTGCATACGTATCTATGACTATATAATCCCCATCATGATACACGCCAATGATGACAATGATGACACTAGCGTTTTATAATAATGACAGTTCGTTCTTATAATGACTTCATTATTTGAACGAACAGTCATCATTATACAACGCTAGTGTCAAAGTCTGTCAAAACCTACGTGGATGACACTTATCTGACAGGTCGCCTCGCCATTAATGACAAATACATTTAAAATATTTGATTTAAAATGGAATTTATGACTCGTAGATAAAACGTCGTATTCGACTCGCACACAACGGATATAAATCGCTCGCATGATTACACGCTCGCCTACGGCTCGCATAGAAACTTCATGCTCGCGATTTATATTCTTAATTATGTGCTCGTCAAATAATATACTACCATCCAATCCTACCAATTTAATTAAATATAATGACCAGGAATTAATAGATAAATCTATGACTAGAAAATTCGATTGTGATTAATGAAACTGGAAAACATAATGTTGTGCAATAAAGTATTCACTGAATTTAACGCTAATAAGGCCCCAGCCATACACTCTTATATATAATTTTACTTCTTGACGGATCAATGTTTTGAAAATGACAGCTGTCAGGATTGTCAGGATTTTTACGCTCCCAAACCGTTCAGGAAACAGAAATGTCAGAGCGCGATTTGACAGCAAAAATAGGACAAACGCTCCGGACTAAATGCTCCGATACGCTCCGTGTTCCTGAACGTTCCCCAGTAAGGAGTATGCTACGTCAAGCATGTCTATATTTGAAATTGGTTATCTGTACCATCGAGCTTATATGACTAGAGGGAGCGTGACGGGCTTTGTTTGTGGCCAAAGATAATAAGGTCGAAAGTCGTATATTTTCTCGTTCCCAATGTAACGCACCAATGAGCGGTCAGATTAAACTGGCGGCTATATGTCAAATTTGAATTAGGCAGTCGCGTATGGCGTGAAAGGTAACCTCACAAAATAAAAATCCTTTTCTGTTTTACTGTACATACATTTGTACTACCTGTTATAATTGTGACATTTGTTAAAAAAGCAATTAAACCATCCAAGAGCAATTAATTCGCTATTCCAGGTCTCTGCAAAAATTTTTTTGAGCGACATTTGTTATATAGTAACAACAGAATCAATTTTTTTATAGGTTTGGTCAAAATCGCGGTCAAAATGTATTCTCGCGTGTAAGATTTTATTTCTGTAAGATTTGTTTCTGTATGTTTTGTTTATTTTCTTTAATATGAATATGGGTAATAAACTACAAGCAAAATGCAACTTATAATAGGAAAATATTTTATTTGAACAAAATTTAACTACTGGTTTTTAAACAAAATGGTCTTGGTGTAAGAACTTCGAACTCTTTTTTCTGATTCTAATAAAATGGTTTTACACAAATAATGCTCCATTAATGTTGATAAATTGCACACTTTTTGTCTTAATCGCATGTTGTAACGAGACAATTGGCGAATTCGAGCAATTTTCTTGCTTATGGTAGTTCTTGCTAATGCTAAAACTGCCCGTGCTTGAGGAGATGAAGATAAGTCTGAAGTATATACGTCACCCATATATCGAGGATTGTACCTACAATAAAATAACGTTAAAATATACCTAAAACAAAGTTACATATTACATAAATTTTCTCCTTTTTCTTGGCGGTGCTAAAGGATGTTCCGTTGGTGTTGCGCTGTGTGGCACTTTCAAAGCTCGTAGTCGTGGCAGTGATTGTTGACTCTGTGTGTTCACTAGTTTCTGCTACAACTGCATCTTCTGCATCGCTCATACTATCTGTGTCCGTATTTTCATTTGCTAGATCACTCATAACAAAAATACTTGGCACCGCACTACGGGAGAGATATGGTCTTCCGTCTTTTCCCAGTTTATAATCGCTGTTAGAAAAGTGTCTTGAACACAACACAGTTGTTTTAAAAACCCGACTTTTTATAGGTATAGCTTCAATCCGAGCTTGTTTTGAGTCCTGAACTGTTGGAAATCTACGAGAAGGTATATGTTATAATTTAATATTACTGTATTGCGATAATAAAGGTCATACCTGTGACACGTTATATTTTTTGATGCTGCCTTTTTACAAAAGCAGCAGTTTCGCCCCATTGTTACCTCTTAACCATCCAAGGTACCATCTACATGCATCTACATAGGTAAACAAACTCATAACCTCGATGTAAACATATGTTAAAAATAATGGCGGTATCTAGCTTCTGTGCGCATGCGCGAACAATGCGCACGAGAATCTACACGAAATTCGACCTTATTGACCAAGGTATGCCAAAACAAGCCAATGCATTAGGATAGGCCGTACTCCGTCTAGTTATAGATGGTCTAAGATCTGTACGATGAAAGTACGGTGGCAGTTGTATCAGTTCTGTCATATTTTAGTTTTGCGTTGAGGATGTACCCTTATGTGAGGAAGAAATATATAAATAATATATGATATCAATAGCACCAACACTTTTAGGAACGGAAGAGGAAGCAGTTCCTCAAATACATTTGAGCTCATCCAAAGGAATACCAACAATTTAGAATGCAAATGCTATTCATAATCTGTTTGGGTTATGGCGTTCCATAGCAGAATGACCTACTTATGGTATACGGCCATGAATGCGTCTTACGTCAACGCCCTACGTCAACCATACTACATAGAAAAGAGCGATAAGAACAATTCAGCAGGTCCACCAAACAACACAGTGCAGACCGATGTTTTAATGAGTACAAAGACCTTAGTTTTATGGGGGCTTACATTTACCAACAACTTCTACAAGCTAGAGAAGAGCTCTCAGTTCAGGCACGAAAAAGTGAGGCCACCCAGCGGTGTCTCATGAACGCAGAAGATATTACTATACCGTACCATAGAACCAAAATAATGCCAACCAAGGACAAATCATCAGCTTGTTAATAAGCTTCCAAAGAACAGATTACAAAAAGAGCCCTTGGGGTCTTTAAATGAAAGTTGAAGCATATGCTGGGAGAGTTTCTATGGGATTGAAGAATTTGAAACTTACTGAAAAAATAACCATCAGTAACAGAATGCTGTATTTTGCTGAAGATTTATTGCAATACATTCAGGTTTTATTATGTAATACTTGGTATTTAGCAAATAAAGATGTTTTTCAATGTGTCCAGTTTGGTACAAAGTTGAAAATTCTATTAAAATTAATATAATTCCACTAAACAAAGGAAAATAATGTTTTTATTTATACATTATTACAATTTGTTTGTTGCTTAAGTGCAACATTTTGCTAATATATGCAAAAATAACAATTGCTGTGAAGTATGAAGATTTAGGCTACGTTAGTATACCTATACCCACCCTACACCATCCATACATTTGTCACTTCACATAACTAACTTGACATAACTAACTATTCGTATTCTCGCGATGTAACCGAAAGAGCGTGTTCGGATAACCCGGTATTGTACGGTGAGAGTGACGCCATGCATAAAAGGCGGACTAACGTAATACGGCGTTTATCTGCATATAGGAGAGAGACAGCCGACCCAGGTTATCTGAGCATTGCTCTCCCCATATCCTACCCTGATAAACCGAACGCGCTCTTAGTAAGCAAATGATTACGTCATCTACGTACTACATGTAACCGTGTCAACATACTACAACATACCGAGTATGTTAAGAAAATGCCTATAGTTAAAATAGAGTTTTCTATTCCTATTGCTCTCAGTATAGTTCTTAAGATATGCCACGGATAGTTTCATCATCATCTTTACGGGTTGCTGGTACGTTCATCAGGTAATCCTATTCTCTCTAAACATCATCTTTATGGGTTGCAGGTAGGTTCATTAGTTCACCCTCTTCAATATTATCATCATCATCATCATCTCTATGATGTGCGGGTAGGATCATCAGTTCACCCTCTTCATTCTCATCATTACTATGGGTTATTGCAAAATGTGCTTTTATAATATGTCGTTTTAAATTATCTACCCCATTACACTTTTTCTCACACTGATGGCAAACGGCTATACAAGCATAATGTATCTTTTTATGACGACGTAGGGAGTTGCGTCGAAGAAATGTTTTCACGCAGTCTATACATTCGTATATTTAATAACAAATGACGTTCGTACAGGTGTACCAGCTTATTTATACAAAAAGAGAATTGAGGGTCTCGGAGGGTCAATCGAGGCTGTCGGAGGGTCAATTGAGGTTATCGGAAGGTCTATTGAGGGTCTCTTTTCCATGCGTATCATGCTTTCCTTGTCGTTTGCTCAGCTTGTTTTCTCTCCAACAATGACTCGAGCGACCGACGCTATAGTGCATCAGTTGTTCAAGGTCACAATCTAGAATGTTCTACACAATCTTAATGTTCGGTGAAAGCTAAAAGTAGAACTTGATGCTACCCGGTCTGTTATCAATTTCGTTAAGGTCATATTGCGAAGGTGTAGTAGGATTGCATTTTAAAGCTCTTGGAGTGTTTAAACTTGTACTTCATCGTTAGATATTAGGTATTTTACATTGTGGTATTAGGGTTTTGAACTGTAGGTAAATTAACCCATTGTTTGGCCTTAGTACGTCTACATTTTCGTGTACATCTGATTACTCTATACACTAAGGGTTATAAAATAATGTGCTGACATTTAAAGGAAAATGGTCGTCGCATTTGCTATTCATGTCAGTGGCGACATTAATAGCTTAAGATTATCATTAATCAGACTTTTCGATTTTATCATAACTGAATAAATCTATCAACGACTTTTAAATCATGCTATTATTTTTCCCAACTGTATAAATAATAACCACTTTCAGCACCACTTATATCTTTTAGAAATCTTTCAACATGCAATGGGGGTACACGGTACGCCACGCATCAGCAACCTTAACAGTATCATTGGGTATATTCATCTAAAAACTATCCGCTCGCACCGCAAAAAAGAGAAAGAGATTTACGAGCGGACATATATTTATCTTTTGCCACTCAGCGTGGTTTCCGTTCGTTTCCTTCCAGGCTGACAACCCGGTCCCTCAGTAGACTAGACTGACCCGTCAACGATGGAGGATGACAAGCCGTTTCATAACACAAACATGCTTTTTGTTGGTATTCCAATCCCGATCTGAATTCTGTCCCAAAATATGCAAATGTGTGGTTAAAGTAAATACCCGTTTTCTGCCAGCGCACACTGGGGTCTAGACCAGGCAAAGTTGGCAGAAACTCGAAATGTCAAACATGACATTTAGGTTAATATTTACTTATAAGTGATAGGTTATGAACACTTGCAACATGTATCGGTACAGAAATTGTGGTGGGAGATCTTATGCGCTTCCTGCACTGGTCTGAAGTTGCACCTGATATTGCTTTCGTAGTAAAGTGTCAAATGCGTACATAAAACGCTCCAGAATTAAACTCACATTGCTTCAATGTAAACTCACATTACATTTCCAGTATTATGGAGTCCTCAGACACAGGTTTGTAGTTAACTTTAGCATTACATTTATCGTCATACATTAAAAACAACTTAGCTATTGTAAAAATAAGCAGCGCCTGTTTTATTAGAATAAGAATTTGAAAATTCAATTTTATTTTTATAATTATAGTTGGCGACCGTGCACTTCCGTGCTATGTGTACTACTTTATATGAAAGCCAAGCTAATGAAGTTTTAAAATCATCAATAAATTTTGCTAATATATGCAAACGCGTTAATTGTATATCGTTGGCTAACACACTGTCCGCCCGGCTATTCTGACAAGTTGACATAATTTTATTAATTCTTGTATTTTTTTGTCCAGGATCCGGCTGCAGCGATGTTGTTTTTGCAAGACGGATATTGTTTGATATAGTAGAGAAAAGGATACATTTCACGTACCGATCTTTACAGGACACTACAGATAAATTGCTAAAACTTCATCTAAAATTAGCAAATAGATTGTCAGCCGAAGATTGGGGTAAGCTTGATTCCACCACATGGAGAAAGGCGGAATTCCAGTTTGAGAAAGCAACCGAATCTCACAAAAAGAAGTTTGTTAGGTTAGAGGCTAAGAAGATTGTGACCAAAACTACTACTGTGGACAAAGTGGACAAAGTAGTTATAAATATGTCTAATCACCAACTCTCCACCGGTGAAAGGCAAAGTATTGAACTTTGCAATCGCACCGATAAGAATACCTAAGGAGGAAATTATTACGGAAGTAGAAGCCGCATTGTACAAAATTCCAGGTGTACAAGCAGAGGACATTCGTCAAGAGGTTTCCAGGATAATTAGGAAAGCTACCCCGCCGAAGAGCAATATTACCAAAGAAGAGAAGAACTCTCTGAAAACCATCAAGGACAACAAGGATATCACAGTACTACCAGCGGACAAAGGGAATGCAACGGTGATATTGAACAAGCAGGACTACAACAGGAAGATGAACGATCTATTGGACCCGAATACGTACCGTAAAATTTCCAAGGACCCAACAGATAAGATAGGAAGGCGAGTGAAGGAATTGGTTAAATCATCATCGATTCCCGTACAGGAACAAAGAAGCCCTTTTGTTCAAGCCCCTAGGGCACCTAGGATCTACGGTTTGCCAAAGATCCACAAGGATAACGTACCTTTAAGACCAATCGTTAGCGCAATAGGCTCCCCAACCTATTTGTTGGCAAAATAGTTGTCGAAAACCATCCAACCGTTTATAGGACAAACTACATCTTTTGTCAAGAAGTCTGAACATTTTATTCAGATTTTGAAGGAAGTTGTCATTGACCCTCAGGATATACTCGTAAGTTTCGACGTAACATCACTCTTTACGTGTGTTCCGGTTAAGGAGGCAGTCGAAGGCCTTCGGACAACACTTGTCCCCCTAGGTCTACCAACCGATGTACCGGATCTTGTAGAGTATTGTCTCTCCGCCACATACTTTAAGTGGGCGGGAGGGATGTATGAGCAGGTAGAGGGTGCAGCCATTGGATCACCTTTGTCACCGGTAATCGCCGATTTCTTCATGGAATTGTTTGAAGAAAAAGCCATTAGGTCAAGTCCTTTCAAACCCAAGCACTGGCTCAGATATGTCGACGATACCTTTGTGGTTTGGGCATACGGTAAAGATAAACTTACTGAGTTCCTTAACCACTTGAACAATGTTAGTCCTTCCATCAAATTCACGATGGAAATAGAAGAGGATAATCAGCTGCCTTTCTTGGATGTGCTGGTATACAGAACATCAACGGGTAGGCTTGGACATACAGTCTACCGTAAGAAGACACTTACCGATCGGTACTTGAACGCCAAATCACACCATCACCCCCAACAGAAGAGAAGTGTTATTAACACTTTGTTCAACAGATCCGAGAAGGTATGCGACGCTAGCACGTTGGACGACGAACGGAAACATTTGGAGTGGGCCCTACGTCAGAGTGGATACACCAAGTCTGACATACGGGGTGTCACACAAAGAAAACCGCAAGTCTCAGAGGAACTGCAAGAGTCAAAGGGGTTCGCTTGCTTACCATACGTAAGTGGGGTATCTGAGAGAATCGGTAGAGTACTGAAGACATCGGGTATCACGGTAAGATACAGAGCTCCAGCTAAGGTAAAGGATCTTTTGCCTAGCCCAAAGGATATCACACCACTCCTGAAGAACGAAGGGGTATACAAGATAAATGTGAGTGCGGAACATGCTATGTAGGACAGACAGGACGAAGCATCGAATGTCGAATCAAGGAGCACAGTAGGGACACCCGGCTAGGCAATATTCAACAGTCCGCTGTTGCTCAACACTCCCACAAGTCGGGACGCACAATGGACGTCGATGACGCGAAGATATTGGCTAGGGTGGGTAATTATCATCGAAGGCTTATTAGAGAAGCCATCGAAATTTACAAACATCCTGACAACATCAATCGCGAGGACGGTACTGACATTAGTAGGGTCTGGGAATCGATCCTAACGCGGTCAGGTGGAAGAGCACATGGAGCGGTAGCTCCAGATGTGCGCAGTGAGGTGTAAATTCAGGTATATATGGGAGACTTCCTTGGTAGGTCTTCAGTATTCAATTAGCTTTGAAGAAGCGAGCAACATAGTTCGCGAAACGTCAGCATTAACAAGGCTTGACACACGGCATAACCCGGAAACAGTTTATTTCCCAATATAAGCAACTATTTACCACAAATTACGAAGCAACTGGTGCGAATGTATTTATTACCTCTCTAGTGCCCCTGTGCCTTATTAGTGAAAAATCTGTGACCAACGAAGAATTTGTAATTTGGCAGAATAATAGGTGTTCTTCGACAAGATTTTGTACACCGATCAGATTTGAGTTTGCGCACGAGACTGCTGACCTCTCAAGGTCTGAAAAGGCTTACATTGAGAGTCAAATTGTGCAATTACAACCAACAAAGTGTACTATAGAAAATAAAGTTATTGAAATAAGTCACAACATGCAACTCACTATGATTGACGGAAAAGTGTGCAACGCTATAAGTGAAACAACATCTACACAACGATGCTATATTTGCGGACTTTCTTCAAAGGATTTTAAGTTTTAAATGCTGAAGCAAATAACAACACAGTATTCGGTTTGTCGGTCCTGCACGCATGGATTAGGTTTTTTGAATGCATTTTATGTATTTCTTACAAACTACCATTGAAAAAGTGGCAAGCCCGAGGAGATCAGAACAAACAAATAGTTGCTGAGACGAAAAGAAATATACTGAATACTATCAAAAATGAAATGGGGATAATTGTCGATAAACCTAAGCCTGGATATGGAAACACTAACGATGGCAATACTGCCAGACGATTCTTTTCCGATCCAGAGAAGTCATCAGCTATTACTGGAGTTAACATAATAATTAAAAGATTTGGAATTATATTACAAACAATTGCGAGTGGTCATCAAATAGATACCGTCAAATTTAGAAGTGTTACTTTGGACAGAGCAAAATTATATATCGACCAATATTATTGGTATCCAATGCCACAAACCGTCCACAAGATTTTAATATATGGTTCTAAGGTTATTGCTAGTGCTGTAGTTCCAATCGGGCTATTAAGTGAAAGGAGGAAGCTAGCAATAAGGTGTTTAGAGAATTCAGAGAAAAGAAATCAAGAAAAATGTCCCGACAATTGACAAACCAAGATATCCTTAATAGGTTGTTGATTTCGTCTGACCCGTATATATCGTCTATGGAAGAGACGTCCAGGTCGTCTAGGAAGGACTTTAATAGAGAAGTTTTAAATATGTTAATGCCTGCAGAAATTTCTGCTAGTGGCAACAGTGTAAACACGCCAAATAATGACTTTACAAATAGTGACTGAATACCCATTAATTAAGGACATAAATCATGTAAATCTAGTAAAATAATCATTAATTTTTCACAAACATGTTTTTTAATCAATTACCCACCCAAAAACCGAGTAAAATAAGTTCTGCCAGCTTTTCTGGGTCCAGACCCCACTGTGCAGCGGCGCAATCACTACGTAAGGGTCAGTACTGCTATATGATTATTAAAGGGATGCATTATCTTTATCAGTGCTGTACAGTGTAACCTGTGTAATCAGTGTAGGTTATTTATAATGCCAAAGTTTGGGACTTGTTGTGGAAGTAACACATAGTTTTATATAAATTCTGGTAGTATTCCAATTAAGTACAGAACCGCAAGACAATGCTGAGCAAGACAACGCGGAGGCCGTTACATGGCGCCAACGTTCACGGCGTGCGATTGCTCGGATGGTCGCAAACCAGGGGTTCCTATAAGGCGACGTGGTTCACTTGGTTCGTCGTAGCAAAGTGGATTCTGACAGCTTCTCAGAGCTGCCGGTACTTATATTTTCATGAAAAAAAAAACTGTAGCGTGAATTCAGGGTTGTCAGAACGGGGTAGTTAGCATCTTGAGTTTACTCCCAAAACTTTCCCTAAGGCACTACTCTTGTGGGAAATCCGCTAAAAGTGGGGGAAAAAATATTACAACAGTGCTTGAATTCCAATTATCCGAATAATTAGAACCATCTGTTTTATGGTGGGCTAGACAAGATTTTCCATTGTTAGAATGAACAGAATACGTAATTAAGAAATAATACCTACTAAGTCTTTATGACGTTATAACTAAATAACTATTTAACAATATTGAATCGAAATTACACATGCGAAATATTCAAGTACAATTCATAAAAGTCCGATACAAATTTGTAGATTGTTGAGAAGTTGTTTTTGAGTTATACAACCACAGAGTGCCGTTAAACCCGTATTATCAACTTGCGCGCTGCCTGTGAGAGCCCGGGCAAAAGCCGGCCGCCTTACTGACGCCGGACGAACATGGGCGCAATAAATCGCACAGCTTCCAAATACAAAATATAAAACTTCTGGTTAGCAGCACAAAACATGTCAAAACTACCATAATATCATCGTTTGCATCAACAGCATCGTTCGACCGTGACAAAAAAAGGTTGATTTTGTTTTGAATTTTGAAGTTGTCTTCATACAACAATTCTTAAAACCCCGATACAAATTGGTAGATTGTTGAGAATTTGTGTTTGAGTTATACAACCACAGTGCCGTTAAACCCGTATCATCAAACTGAGCGCTGCCTGTGAGAGCCCGAGCAAAAGCCGGCCGCCTCAGTGATGCCTCACGAACATGGGCGCAATAAACGCTCATCTCCCAAATGGAAAAATTAGAACTTCGGGTTTGATGCACAAAACTACCACAATATTTTAGCAAGGTTGCTTTTGTTTTGAATTTGGAAGTTAGGTGAGGCATGTCCACAGTTCCCCAGCGAAGGATGCTTGATTGCTGTACAAAACTAGCACAAAACTATAGCATTAAAAGAAGTGTGTAGCTTCCATGACATGTGTATGCCAGCCTTTATCAATCGATGAGCACTGTAACTTCTGGTGGTGAGACCTACATCTAAATACATCGTTAAACAATGTTGTTATAGATCTTACTGATGAATCCAAAGGTGCTGAAATACTGAAGTAACAAAGATTTGTGCCTGTGAATCATAATCTGTTATCTGCATTCCAAACAGACACTTTATCAAGCAAACTCAACACTAAGCAAGGTCATTATGAATCTCCCTGTGGATAGTGTGTGGATAGAAAAGTCATACATCGTAATATAGATAAAAAATAATACATATATATATATATATATATATATATATATATATATATATATATATATATATATATATATATATATACAGGGTGAGTTATTAGTATCCCGGCGGTCCATAGTTATTAAATCGTTTGAGAAAGAAAAAAATATTTTATACAAAAGTTGTTTGACTCGCCATTTTCTATAACGTAAGATTATTTTCATTTATACAGGGTGTTGCATTTAGGTGTGACCATAGAGGAAGATGGAGTCGCTATACGCTATACACTTAGCAGCGAGAAAATGACCCCGGGGGGCGGGGCTAACGTGACACTAAACAACCCTGACAATTGGCCGCCTGCCAGGTCCGGATTAACTCTGAAATTGGCCAGAAATTTCAAGAAATTTTTCCTGTAATATATTGTAATGTGTCGAGTAGGTACATTATAAAAACATTCTATATGAACACTTTTAAGAATTTATTTAGTCATTTTAAAAAAAAAACACGTAATAAACATATTTCAAAAAATGTTCGTGCGTGCGGCCAGTACAAACCTGTACATTGTTGACATATATAGTCACTTACCGATGAAATGTTACCCCGGTCGAAATCTGGTTTATAGCTGATATTCTGCTGTTGCAGCTGCGAACAGCGCAATTATACGTTATTTTTTTATGTATATCTTCATACAAATTCACTACAATATCTTTAAACAAACTGAAATAAGCGAAATAAATAAAATAATAACATGTCAACATTGCGAATGTCACTTTGACATTAAACAACTTCCGTAGTGGGGGAAGTGGTCCCATATGCGAGCGCTTATGCCGACTCCTCCTTCCTCCATGGGTGTGACGGAAAGTATGTACATTTTTTTAAATGGAACGTCCTGTATATTTCATTATATTATGAATACTACTCAATTTGTTTATCCAACCGTGTATGTCGCTAAGTCACAGCGTTAATAGTGCCAGAGATATTCAACTGATTCACCAAAATATGCCCGTTGCAGGGTCTTTTTAAAAACTATGTAAAAGCGACACTTTTGCCGATTTTGCATTTAAACTATGTGAAACAATAGTCAAAGCTAGTAGGTAGATGATACTATCCAAAGATATTAGATACACTATACAGGATGTTCATTGAACTCAGTAAATTTTGATGTTTTTCAAATGGCTTTTTCTCGAGTTTTTTAAATGGAACAGCTTGTATAATATGAGTTCGCTGTAATAACCCTTTATTTCGCTCCAATTTACATCTAGTTTGTCATACACCAAATGTTACTATTTTTGTGATATTTGCAATTTAACGAAATGTTATGCAATTGTAAATTTTAATATTCCTGTGAGTAAGGTATTTGGTAGTTTGATGTAAAGACTTTAAGTGGCGATAAAGGAGATAATTTAGAAATGATTTAACCAGCTTGATCCTTATACAAAGTATTACCGTTATCAACATGTTAACAATTTTATATGAAATTTTGTAAGTATATTTTGCCGTCTATCGTATGGTAACCGACCACACGATTTAAAAATTTCAAATTACTGCTAAAGTAAACCCTAAACCTACTTTTAGGTTAACTATTGTGAAAATCTGTTGATTTCTGAGTGTTGAAAATCAGATTATCTTTGATATGATTTATGTGCTCACACACAAAAACCAAATATGCAACAAAAACAAACTGATAGGCATCTTTAGATTCAGATTTTCATTCATAGCAAAAAAATCTATTAATAACACTTCCAAATAATCAACTCTACATTCACATTATCAATATTACTCATGGTATCATTCAAATTACCACAATTTTGAATTGTCTCTTCATAAAAATAACCTATTTTAAACCAATTTACAATAATAAGTGGATTGTTATATATTGTTATATAGATATTGTTGGTTGTTTTTTGGACTGAATACATTTCCTTTCTCAAACGTAGCTCATCAAGACAGCTTTTAGCGTTTCTGTTTGTTTTTGTGTATGAGCGCACATACCATTACAATGTAACGTCTCCGCACAATTTTCACACTAGTGAACAATTTTTCACGATAGTCCCCCTAAAATTATACTGTGTCTGGCTTACTTCGGAGTCCAACTGAAATTACTAGGTCTTCGGGTTCGCTCGCTGCACATTTTTAAAAGTTGCAAAACATACTTATAAAATTGTGTAATTTCTTGATAACTGTAATACTTTTTATATGAATTAATCTAGTTAAATAGGTTCGAAATGGCTTCTTCTATAACCCTTTAAATATTTTACATCATGCTACCGAGCACACTGTATACAGAGCAATATTAAGATACTAAATAGCATACTACTCTTTAAATTGCAAATACCACAACAACTAGTAACAATAGATATACGATATAGTGATTATAATTATAATTATATGTTCCATTTAAAAATCTCAAGAAAAAAACATTTAAAAATGTTTAAAAGCTAGTGCATCTAATTTTTCATGACATCAGCATCTAGCTATGGGTTTAGTGACTAGGTGACAAAATTTTTAGGACTATATCCGCAAAAATGTAGTATTAACGTAGTTTTTAAGAAATGCCTGCATTTGCCAATTTTTTGACAAACAATTGAATATCTCAAAAACTATTTACTTTACACAGGTACAACTTACACAGTTGGAAAGACAACTTCCTTAGTATTTATAATATGGTATGATATACAGGGCGTTCCATTTAAAAAAATGTACTTACTTTCCGTCACGCCTAAATGCAACACACTGTATAAATGAAAATAATTTTACGTAATAGAAACGTCTGAGTCAAACAACTCTTGTATAAAACATTTTTTTCTTTCTTAAACGATTTGATGGCTACCGCCGGGATACTAATAACTCACCCTGTATATATATATATATATATATATATGTATTATTTTTTATCTATATTACGATGTATGACTTTTTTCCATCAATAAATCCTTAAAAAAGAAAAAACTATCCACAGGGAGATTCATAATGACCTTGCTTAGTGTTGAGTTTGCTTGATAAAGTGTCTGTTTGGAATGCAGATAACAGATTATGATTCACAGGCACAAATCTTTGTTACTTCAGTATTTCAGCACCTTTGGATTCATCAGCAAGATCTATAACAACATTGTTTAACGATGTATTTAGATGTAGGTCTCACCACCAGAAGTTACAGTGCTCATCGATTGATAAAGGCTGGCATACACATGTCATGTGTATTATTAGAACCAGATAAAAGGAGTTTTATATACTTTGCCCATTTGACCGAATTCCCACGTTATCTGTGTCTGGAGTTTTTACAAAGTCGCGGTTGTTACTTCATTTACATTGTATACATATATATATATTTATTTCCTTCCTCTCTCGCTCCATGCAGTCAATGAATATTGAATGTTTAATGGCTATCGGGAGCTGCCTCAATAAAACACTTTACTTTTTTGCTGACGTTTCGGTCTATTCTTCAAACCTTATTCATAGCTACAAAATACACAATATATATATATATATATATATATGTATACAATGTAAATGAAGTAACAACCGCGACTTTGTAAAAACTCCAGACACAGATAACGTGGGAATTCGGTCCAATGGGCGAAGTATATAAAACTCCTTTTATCTGGTTCTAATAATACACAAAACCAGGGCCTAATTAGTGAAATGTCAAACTTACAAATAGCGGACACAAAAGTTTCTACTTACAATTAGAGTATCATAAAAGTTCGCATGGCGAGAACATGTTCGGAAAAATCATGCCACCTTACATTCGTGAAACAATCCGATGAACATTACAATAACGGGTAAAACTAACCACAAAACAAACTATAGTCATACTATAGTTCGACACATGTCCACACAACACACACGTAAACATAAGCTGACTGACCAAATTCACACTGAATACAGAACTGGCAAGGCCACCAACAATCCTACCAACCTTCTCGTGTTACAATTTGAAATTATTATTTATTAAAAAAGAATAAATATTACTAAGTTGACTAGTGTCAGATTTAAAATTTAAACTACTCCTCCTGTTCAGCTGAATATGGTACATCTCCAAAAATAATCTGGATCTATAATTATCTTCAATTGCAACAATTTTGGTGTCCTCCCACTTCATATTATGGCCCATCTCAAAAGCGTGTTGTGCAACAGCACAGTTCTTTTTTCCTAACTTTAAATCGCTTTTGTGTAAAGCTAACCGGGATTTGAGCCATTGACTAGTCTGACCATAATACTTCATAGGACAACCACCACACGGAATACTATAAATGACATTGGATTTTAGGAAATGAGGGGTTTTGTCTTTATTACTTGAAAATACTTTACTAATTGTCTTATTATTACTAATAACTACACGGAAATCATCATTCTTGAACAAATGAACCAATTTGCCTGAAAGATTTTCAATTTGAAAAAGTTTCTTATACTTAACAGAAGCTACAGATCATCCATTGCGTGTTCTCGGAAGGGGCTATTAAAAATTAACCTCTGAACAAGAGCTCTAGGATAACCATTGTTGACGAACATCTCACTCAGTTCCCGCAAATTTTCTCCAACAAAAGAAAGATCACTAATGCAAACCACCCTATTCCTCATGGATACCAAAGTGTTAATCTTTTGACTAATAGAGTGACTCGAATGATAATTAACAAACCTACCAGAGGCCGTGGGCTTCCTATACCAGTCCTATATTATGTTGTTGGTGGCAGGGTCACGTATCACTTTTGTGTCCAAGAAAGGAACGCCATAATCAAACTCCTCTTCAACAGTAAACTGCAGATGAGGGTTAAAGTTATTAAAAATATTTAAAATCTCCTCTACCTTGTCTTGAGGTACAGCACATATTATGTCATCGACATATTTGAATAAAAAAGGGAGGCTGAAAGGTAGCCTGTCAATACAACCCTCTACAAGATAATCCATGACAAGTTGCGCCAGTATTGGACTTGGACTATTGGAGTTTTATATATATATATATATATATATATATATATATATATATATATATATATATATATATATATATATATATGTGTAAAGGAGAAAGGTATTTGTCGGGCAATTCCGTCATACGAAGATCAAAGATCGAAGATCGAAGAAGCAACCGTATACACGTGTTTCGGACTATTAGTCCTCATCAGTACGGTATAGCCAAGGAGCAAGATGGACACTCAATGGAAAAACACTCAAATGGTTCCCTACAGGGGGTGACCAATGTCGCCAATTTGGTGCTTCAGTCCCAACATCAAGAGTATACAGTTCACAGTTGAGTTGGAAACTGCTGGTTGCGTTCCTTTTCTGGATTGCAGGGTTTTAAACGTGGGAGGCGGTTCTGTTGCTATTGACTGGTATACAAAGCCAACTTACTCTGGTCGTTACATAAATTTCCACTCAGGTCATGCCTTCAGCCATAAAGTTAATACCATTACTACTTTGAAAGATCGTGTACATAAAATTTGTGACCAACAATTTCAGCCTTCAGCACTAAAAAAGCTTCAGAACGTGTTCTTGAATAACGGTTTTCCATTGAAATTGATCAACAAGATATTATTCTCCACGTATACTAATACTGCTCACACTGGGAGCATATTTGATCCGCCAAGTGACCAAGTGCCTTCTTGCATCAAATTAATGTCATTACCTGTTGTAACAGGCAAACTTGTGAAAGTTTTTCAACCGTTAATTTCTGAAAACATAAAAGTAGTTCACCATTATCCATTGAAATTAACACGAATATTCAGTAAAATTAAAGATGTAACACCCTTACTATTTAAATCAAACGTAGTTTATTGTATTCCGTGTAACGATTGTGAGGGCAAATATGTTGGTCAAACTAGTCAGTGGCTTCGGAACCGTATTAATTTACATAAAAGTGATTGTAACACAAAGAAGACCAGATGTGCCTTGGCTTGTCATGCTTTGCAGAATGGTCATACTTTTGATTTCAGTAGTGTTAAAATATTAGATACGGAGTGCAATTACCACAATAGAATGTTTTTAGAAATGTATAATATAAATTGCACTGATAACACCGTAAATTTTAAAAAAGGTACTGATTCTTTGAGCATTATTTATTCCAACATTTTACAATTTGACAAAAACCGTCACAACACCAAAGCCAATTCAATTGGCAGTAATTCGAGCTTAGCTTTCTAACCTCACGGCTCTAGAGAATTTTCTTTTCTGAGTGTTGGAAGCGACTTGACAATTTTCACTCCACACAACGTTGGCGTTGGTAACATCTGTTGTCCTTTGTGTTTTAATGTGCGTACACGTGTTTAGTGTTAAGGTTATTATGTTCGCCGCAAATACGTTTAATTGCGTCATGAAAGGAAAATGTTAACTCACAAAGTTTTTGCCGCCTCATGTAACTCCACGTAAGTGTTTTTTGTTTAATTGTTGTTGTTTCGATGGCTCATTTTGTGCCTGTTCTATCATTGTAGATTTTTTATTGCCTGAAGAAGAACCCAATACAGGTTCGAAATATAGCAATCAACAAAGAAAGCGAGTTTCTCAATTATTAACTGATCGAACACCCAACTAACCTCCTCTCTCTCTCTCTCTCTATATATATATAAGGAGAAATATATTTGTCGGGCAATTCCGTCATACGAAAATCGAAGAAGCAACCGTAGACACGTGTCTACGGTTGCTTCTTCGATTTTCGTATGACGGAATTGCCCGACAAATACATTTCTCCTTAGTTATCTCACCGTCGATTAACCAGCTTTCCTCTATATATATATATATATATATATATATATATATATATATATATATATATATATATATATATATATATATAAGGAAAGCTGGTTAATCGACGGTAAGATATAAAGGAGAAAGGTATTTGTCGGGCAATTCCGTCATACGAAGATCGAAGAAGCAACTGTATACACGTGTTTCGGACTATTAGTCCTCATCAGTACGGTATAGCCAAGGAGCAAGATGGACACTCAATGGAAAAACACTCAAATGGTTCCCTACAGGGGATGACCAATGGTGATGTTGGGATTGAAGCACCAAATTGGCGACATTGGTCACCCCCTGTAGGGAACCATTTGAGTGTTTTTCCATTGAGTGTCCATCTTGCTCCTTGGCTATACCGTACTGATGAGGACTAATAGTCCGAAACACGTGTATACGGTTGCTTCTTCGATCTTTGATCTTCGTATGACGGAATTGCCCGATAAATACCTTTCTCCTTTACACACATATATATATATATATATATATATATATATATATATACCGGGTGACCCACGCCATAGGTACTGCCGTTTATTTTTTTTGTTTATAAAGCTGGACGAATGAAATTTGGGAAAGTGTTAATAGACAAAAAATTTCATTCTTTGGAATACTCTTGAGGTTAATATGACTTCCGGTTTTTCCGGAAATGACGTCATCATTGAAATTTTAAATGGCACCCTATATTTTTTGTGTGGTATTTACAATCAGGATGTCATTCTGAACACAAAAACATATCGATCGTCAATTTTTATCACCAAGGCAACGCAAAAATAACTTTTTTGTGTATTAATCTAGGTGGCTATGAATTGGTGAAAAAATTCGAAAATTGTCATATAAACACTAACTAAATCGATTTTGGCCGACATTGCATTACTGGCGCCCTCTAGCGTGATTTTTGGCGCCTCTAGCAATGGTTTTTGGCCAGTGAGTCATTTTTTTCACGGGTACCCAATGGCCACATCCTGATTATTCGATAGATAACATCTTTCCGATTACAATGATACCAAACACTTGATATGTTGTTGAAATTGGTAGCGTACGGTTTATTTAACCTTAATTGTGTAAAATATAAACTTCAGGCTTCTTGGGGGAGACCTATTTTTTTTCTTAATTGTGCCAATCTTGTTGATGTTATATGTGGGTTCATAGACAACTTAAATCAACTTAAAACTTTGATTTTCCAAAAAGAGCTTTTTATACACTCTACTGCTTGGCTGGTCACTACTTATACAGATTGGTATTTAGTGTAAGCAAATTAGTTCGAAAAACAAGGAATAGAAGAAAAAATTAATAAAGTTTTGAAATTTTGGTTATGAACTCTCAGTAGGAACCCAAATACATATCCAAAGAGTTCCCACCTCTCCGGTGGGAGCTTCATCCCCTTTTGCTAAAAAAACTACCCCCAATCGTGACTTCGCGGTCTTCTTCGGCGTTTTGCTCATAACCGCAATTTTTACGAAAACATGTTACAGGACTTTTTATATTCTCCATTAAATTCTCTATAAAAATGTCCTTTACTGTTTTTTGCGTATCTCCCACCCAACGCTCGGAAATAATCTTGGAATATAGGCATATTTTTCAGCGCGGAGTGAAAAATGAGCCCAGCGCCGTTTTTTTTTGCGGCGATTATCTCTAAAAATGTTAGTCTAAGCAAAAATGTTAGTCTAGCATTTAGTCTAGACTAACATTTTTAAAGATAATCACCGTAAAAAGCGGCGCTGGGCTCATTTTTCTCTTTGCGCTGAAAACTATGACTATATTCCAAGGTCATTTACCAGCGTTGGGTGGGAGATACGCAAAAAAATAGTAAGGGTGTAACATACAGCGCCCTCGTACGTCCATACGTCAACGCGGCAAAACAAGCAGTCGACTCTAGAACCTGACGCTGAACTGTTGTCCCGTGGCCGAGAGACACAAATCCATGAATATTATTGTTTTAACATCAAATCAGCAGTATTGTTAAATTATTTTAATAGTGAGTAAACGTGTGAACTACAATTGTGACTTTTAATTGGTGTGTAGTTTGTTTACCCGCTACAACTGGCAGCCCAACGTGTGGAGCCACCGGATAGCATATGAATTTATTGGATCGATAATCGAGGGAACATCGTAGGAATATCGACTCGCTACTGGACGCGGTAAAGTCACTTGGTACGTTTGAGTGCTATTGGCGGTACTGCTTGACTTCGCGTAGTAAACAAGGCAAGTGTATATGGTACATGCATGACGTGGCGTAATGTGGTCATATTTTAACAACTTTGAGCTCCGTAAATTCGTAGTTGGAGGTGTCGCTTCGAATTTGGAACATTTTTCGAGTTGCTTTGATCATTTTTCAGTACGAGCACGGTGGAACACGTGTATATTGTGAACAATAGGCGTGATATTTCGATTTCAAGACGAGTAGGAATAATTTAAGAAGCAAGAAAATGCCGAACGAATCGGGAAGTGGTGGGCAAGCTCCAACGGCTTCGATTACAGTAGAACAATTACAACAACTGATGATAGGTTTGCAAACAAATCAGATGCAAATGATGACTGAGATCGTAGGGGGAATTGCACCACAGACCAGTGGCAATTTTGTAAATCGTACAGCCCGTTTTGATGGTGAAAAGGGAAGTGATGTTGATGCCTTTTTAGATGCGGTGCAAGTATACAAAGATTGTGCTCGAGTCACTGATGAAAATGCCTTAAAAGGCATACCAATGTTGCTGCAGGGACATGCTGCAATTTACTGGCAAGGTGTGAAAGCAACATTAAACATATGGAAAGATGCAGTGGATGCATTTCGCAGCGCATTTTCGATAAAGATGCCACCTTATCAAATATGGCGAGAAATATTTCGACAAGAACAGGAGAAAAATGAAAGAACGGAACAATTTGTGTGCCGATTTCGTGCCCTAACCGCCCAGTTACCGGAAATATTAAGCGACAGTATGCAGTTGGATATGGTGTACGGATTATTACACAAGCGAATACGAAGTCGTTTGACACGTGAAAGTTTTCATAGCTTTGAAGCCCTAAACAGCAAATGTAGAAGCATTGAACAGGTTTTTGAGGAAGCTGATGCAGAAAAAGAAAAGAAACCAGAGCAGAAAACAGAAAAAGAAAAACATGACATGACATGAAAAACATGAAAGCAGAAAAGAATGCGATGTTATTATTGTAAGCAGGTAGGACATGCAGTAGCAGATTGTAAGCTACTAAAGAGCAAGGATGAAAAGAAAGTATCTCACATGGATAGTGAAACCATCACACGTCCACAAATAAAGTGTTATGGATGTGGAGCTATCGGAGTAATCAAATCAAAATGTCCAAAGTGCAACCCGATTAAGCAGGAATCAGCAAACGCCATAGAAATGGGCGAGGCAAAGGAGTTCTTTTCCACACACACAGAGAAGGCTTGTCAGAGACCTTTATTACGGATTGAAGTCGAGGGACTCAGAGGAACAGCTTTCGCAGACACAGGCGAAACAAGAAGCTTAATGAGTAAGTGTCTTTTTGATAAAATTAAAAACAAATGCGACTTTAGGAAAGAAACTGTTCAATTCAAGTTAGCTGATGGGAGTATGTCACCAAAAGATGTAAATGTGGTTAAAGTAAATGTAAAAATAGCTGAAAAAAGTATCCCAACAACATTCCTGCAGTTGTCCTCAAACGAAGATAGCCGAACGCTATTAGGAACCGATTTTTTGAGTAAGGCAGATATTGTTTTGGATATTGGACAAAACAAATGGTTCTTCAGAGACGACAAGGCAATGACGTATGATTTTATAACATCAACTAAGCGAGACACTGTTGAAAAGGTACCGTGATACGTTTAGTCTAGGGGGAGACCCTACAGAATATGCTGAGCATTGCATTGACGTACAACCTGGGCAGAGACCAATAGCAGTACCACCATACCGAGTTCCAGAACCCAAAAAGAAAATCTTACAGATGGAGTTACAAGGACTGATGAAAGAAGGCATAATAGAAGAATGCGAGAGCCCTTGGCCAGCCCCTATAGTTATGGTGCCAACGAAAAATGGAGAAGTGCGTTTGTGCGGGGACTACCGTCAATTAAACGCGGTAACTGTAAGTGACAAATACCCGATGCCGGTTATCGAAGACTTACTACACGCGGCTAAATCCACGAACTTTATGACAACTTTAAGCTTACAAGCGGGGTATCATCAAGTTATCATCGCGAGTGCGATAAAGACAAAACAGCATTTACGAAACCATTTGGGACATTTCGATACAAACGAATGAGTTTCGGTTTAACGAAGGAGCAGCACCGTAGAAAAGAGTATGCGGCTCGACATCGACGACCAGCCCCGGACTATCCAGATGGAACATTGATCCTGTTGAAGACCCACTTCCTAAGTAGTACCGCCAAGAGACAGAGCGCCAAGTTTGCTCCGAAAAGAGATGGCCCTTACCAGACCGTACGGCAGGTTACTCCCGTGACCTATGAGCTGAGCGACCCATACAACCCGGATGTGATCATTGGTAAGTACCATGTATCAGATATTTATCCTTTTGTTGGATGCTCAGATAACAGACCCGTGGTACCCAAACGCCCACGAGGACGACCGCCCAAGAAGCTTGATAGTGCTGGTTCCGCCCCAGGAACTGCGACGAAACCAGAGGGGGAGGAATGTAACATACAGCGCCCTCGTACGTCCATACGTCAACGCGGCAAAACAAGCAGTCGACTCTAGAACCTGACGCTGAACTGTTGTCCCGTGGCCGAGAGACACAAATCTATGAATATTATTGTTTTAACATCAAATCAGCAGTATTGTTAAATTATTTTAATAGTGAGTAAACGTGTGAACTACAATTGTGACTTTTAATTAGTGTGTAGTTTGTTTACCCGCTACAAGGGACATTTTTATAGAGAATTTAATGGACAATATAAAAAGTCCTCTAACATTTTTTCGTAAAAATTGCGGTTTACGAGCAAAACGCCGTGAAATACCGCGAGGTCACGATTAGGGGTGGCTTTTTGCGCAAAAGGGGATGAAGCTCCCACCGGAGAGGTGGGAACTCTTCGGATCTGTATTTGGGTTCGTACTGAGAGTTCATAACCAAAATTTCAAAGCTTTATAAATTTTTTCTTATAAAAAAGCTAATTTTCCTACACTATATATTCCAAGGTCATTTCCGAGCGTTGGGTGGGAGATACGCAAAAAACAGTAAGGAACATTTTTATAGAGAATTTAATGGAGAATATAAAAGTCTTCTAACATTTTTTCGTAAAAATTGCGGTTTACGAGCAAAACGCCGAAAAAGACCGCGAGGTCAAGATTAGGGGTAGTTTTTTGAGCAAAAGGGGATGAAGATCCCACCGGAGAGGTGGGAACTCTTCGGATCTGTATTTGGGTTCGTACTGAGAGTTCATAACCAAAAATTCAAAACTTTATAATTTTTTTCTTCTAAAAAAGCTAATTTTCCTACACTAATTGTAGATTAATAACATTACTATTTTTAAGATTAGTATTTTTAAATAACAAATAAGCAATGATAAATAAGAATGTAAAACATATAATTGAGGCTAAAAATTAAATTAGTTCCTTTACAGAGACTGTGCATATTAACATATATTTGTACAACGATTGCACATAATTCTATACATATGTATATGTTACGGTCATAGTGATAAATAGGTTATTATTAATAATTACCGGTTATTATTAATAATAGCCAAGTGGCGAGGTTAAAGTGAAGAATTTATCACATGAACCGGCTATTATTAATAATTTTCAGCATGCTATGGTCAATGTGATATATTTCAATTCGATATTGGATTAAGGTGATGCTACAATATAATAGAGCCTCAGATTTGGAATTCTGTTAGTATCAACATAATCGCCACACAACGAATCTATTCACTGGGTTTTCAGTGTTGGGCTTTAGTGACGTTAGTCCTGACTAACTTATTTAGTTACTACTCATGACTAAAATAAGGAAGATTATCAAAACGAGACTAAAAAATGCCAATCCATACTAATTGCATGCACGAGTGTGTAACTCTTCGGGTCATGCTTATTTGCGCAATTCTTAAAAGCTAAGTAAGTAATAAATTAGAAACTCGGTTAGTATTATTCTGCCAGTGCATACGTACATAGTGCTTCTGTATTTTGCAATTCGTGGCAAGAAATATTATTTTTATTTATAACTTATTATTGATTATCTTTTTAATATAAAACTTTAAAAAATGTTTTATATTTAATTTTGAATACAAAAGTCCTTCTAGACCTTTATTTTTTGTGTGGTAGTACAACAATTATATTGTAAAAATAAAGCATGATAAAGTTTGTGACAATAGGACGTTATCTTCTTTTGTTTTTTGTATTTTTTGTAATAAAAAAAGTACTGCAAAAATAATAGTAACTGTATTTCCGTTGATTACGTTTTTTTTTACTCTGCCGACTATACTAACGATTCTACCAGATATTAGATATTGTGAAGGGACGCCTACAGACTCACCCTGTATACCAAGAGCCTATGGACTCACCCAGTATAGTAAACCGAGGACGAACACGGGAGACGCCGAAGCGACAGCCGTAACTGCTGATCAAGCTGTTTGGTGCGGGGACCGGGGGGGAACCGCCAACGGTCACCGCATCGGACGCGAACATTATTACATTACGATTAGGACTATCAATTAAGACGTGGGTACCAAGTCACGTATTATAGATACACTGTCGATATACGAATAAAACCATTTAAGACGATGTAGTTGTTATCTGTGCTACGCCACCCCACATACCATCCCCGCCCGTACAATTATCTGAGGTCTCGCAGGAACATCACAATTGGTGGAGGCACGCCGCGTATTCCGAGTAAAAAGGTCTATGGTGAAGACAAGGAGTCAAGTAAGAGAAGCAGAAGAACCGAAGAATACAGCGAAAAACATGAGCGACACAAGTGATACGGAAGACGAAAAAATCCCGATGGTGAGGCCAACGAAATTTGCGGGCGGAGCAAAAGAAAATGTAGAGCAGTTTTTGAAGATTTATTCAAGAGCGGCAAAGGCAAATAAATGGACAGAAAATACAAAGGCACTCCAATTACCATGCTATCTGGAGGGAGCAGCCCTGAATTGGTACGAGACAAATGAAGACAATCAAGGTATGGACGACTACGTCCAGGTGTCCCAAAAGCTGAAGGACGCGTTTAAGAATCCAATCATCAATTCCCAGCTGCAGTACGAACTTTCAACGAGGACCCAAGGACAGACGGAGGAGGTGTGGAATTATTTTCATGCCGTTCTCAACTTGTGTCACCAGGTCAAACCTGACATGGCGGAAGCGGAGAAAGTAAGGTACATTTTAAGAGGACTCAAACCAAACATCATTGAGAGGGTTAACATGCTAAAAAACGATACGGTGGAGGAGCTCAGAAGAAACCTACGACAAGGTGAGGCCACGTCATACCTGTTAGCGGAACGAAGAGGAGGCAGTTCGGAGGACCAGTCAGCAGGACATAGTGGTGCCCAACCGAGGAATAAGAGGAGGAACACCGAACAGGAGGAAATGGAGGAGCTGAGACGAAGAATCGAGGACCTCCAATGGCAACTCCAGCAAAAAGGTAGGTCTCAACCTATAAATAATTCAAATAGACAGAGGAACAATTTACCGAGTAGGACACCTGACGGTCGCGTAATTTGCTATCATTGTCGTAAACCAGGACATTATGCTCGGGACTGTTGGTCAAAAAAACGGTCCACAGTAAAAACGTTTCAGAAAAATAGGGTTAGGCAGAGAAAGCATTGTTATTTTTGTAAAAGTAGTACTCATAAGAAAATAAATTGTAGAGTTAGAAAAAGAATACTGAAAAATTTGGGACCAAATAGTTGTGCAACAGTTACGTCGATAGAATTAGTCAAAATAAAAGGAAAAGTGAACGATAGAGAAGTAAATTTTTTGATAGATACAGGAGCAGGTATTAGTTTAATTCATTCTAAGTTCATAACAAATAAAAATTCGATTGTTCCATCAAATTATATGCAAATAAAATCTGCTTCTGGTCATTGCTTATGGATTTTAGGTAAAGTTAATGTTAATTTCACTGTAGATTCTTTAGAATTTTCGCATACGTTTTTAGTTATAAAAAATTTTGAACTCGAAGCAATTCTTGGAAATGATTTCAACAGTCGTTATGGCGTCAATATTAATTTCTTAACACGTAGTCTTCAGCTACTTGTTAACGGTGAAACTGCAATTCTGCATTTTGACACAAAGGAAAATACGTGTGTGGAAAGTGTTGCAGACACAACAATTTCAAGTCGTGTCACACCACGAGAACGTATCATGCTACAACCCATGACGACACAAAAAATAGAAGTACAGTATTCTGCGAAATTGCCAGCGCACTGTTATTTTGAACCCAATACGAATTTATTTAAATGCAATGCCATTAAGATCAACGAACGTTTTTACTTGACACCAATTCCCTATATTTATGTAACGAATATGAGCGATAGAACAATTATAGTAGAGATTTTTGCCAAATTAGGAACCATGATAGAGATTTGGGATAAACCATACTTACAGTTAGATAAAATAGGCCTTTCTGCCCACCTTTCGGTTGGCAACGATCAGGATAACTGTGTATCAAAATCATTATCAATAAAAGAGTTCGAGTCGGATCTAAATGTAAATCCTAGGTTAGATAGAGAGCAGCAAAATCAATTGCAAACTTTATTACGAAATTATAAAGACATTTTTGCGCGTAGTAATTATGAGTTAGGTAGAACAAACGTTTGTGAACAAACAATAGAAACGGGAGACGCGAAACCAGTTCACCAACCACCATACAGGGTGGCGCATAAAGAAAGACAAATAGTTCGGGACCAAGTACGTGAAATGTTGGATGCAGGTATAATTAGACACTCTTATAGCCCATTCTGTAGTCCGGTAGTATTAGTAAAAAAGAAGACAGGCGAGTGGAGATTTTGTGTGGATTATAGAAAATTAAATAAAATTATTAAATTAGATGCATATCCGTTACCAGTAATTGACGACATTTTGTTTTATTTAGAAGGGGCGCATTTCTTTTCAACCCTAGATTTATTTTCAGGATATTGGCAAATTAATATTGCTGGAAAACATAGACATAAGACGGCTTTTGTGACATCAGACGGACTATTTGAATTTAATGTCTTACCATTTGGCTTGGCCTCAAGTCCGGCTTGTTTTCAGAGGTGTATGGACGAAGTCCTAGCGGGATTAAAGTGGATATCGTGCTTAGTTTATTTGGACGACGTAGTAGTTAAAGCTGATAATTTTGAGACACATTGTAAAAATTTAGAGGAAGTTTTTAATAGATTAAGGCAGGCAAGTTTAAAATTAAAACCATCAAAGTGTACGTTTGGATACCAAGAAATAAAAATATTAGGTTATGTGGCTTCGTGTAAGGGACTGTCACCAGACCCTGACAAGATAGTAGCAGTATCAAACTTCCCTACACCAAAAAGCGTAAAAGATATACAATCATTTTTAGGACTAGCTAATTACTACAGAAAATTCATTAAAGATTTTGCCAACATCGCGCGACCATTGACTCAATTGACTCGAAAAAATATTAAATTTTGTTGGAACGAAACAGAGCAAGAAGCTTTTGACAACCTAAAAGAACGCTTAATTAATTATCCCGTGTTACGTCATTTTAAACTGGACTTACCTACAGAATTGCATACTGATGCGAGTGGATATGGTTTGGGGGCTGTTTTATTGCAGACCGATGGTACGGAAACGTATCCGATCGCATACGCCTCTAAACGATTATCTGACGCGGAAATGAAATACAATACAACAGAAAAAGAATGTCTTTCACTGGTTTGGGCAATGGCCCATTATAGAAATTACCTTTGGGGTAGAAAATTTCGGGTAGTGACTGACCACCACGCGCTGTGCTGGCTCCATAAACAACAAAATATGACATCGAGGTTAGGACGTTGGGTTATTAAGTTACAGGATTTTGACTATGACATTGTGCATAAGAGTGGTAAACATCATACTGACGCGGATAGTTTATCACGTAATCCTATTCTGGATCCGAGTGACTCAGATACTCATGAAATTTCTGTGTTAAGTATGATTCCGATGGACATTGCGGATTTACAGAGACAAGATCCCAACCTGTTAGAATTATTAGAAGCCATACAAACTCCTGATTCCGCTGATAATAGAACTTGCAAAAAATCACGTAGCTATTTAATTGAGAATAACATTTTATACAAAAAGAATTTTACACCGTCCGGACAAAATAAACTATTGGTAATACCAGAAAATTTGAAATCAGAAATCTTATTTGGAGCTCACGATGACCCATTAAGCGGAGGTCACTTAGGTCTTGCAAAAACGATGGGAAAAATTAAAGTTAGGTATTTCTGGGAAAATATGAATAACGAAATTGAAACTTATGTAAAGACATGTCTTTCTTGTCAGCAAAGAAAACATCCGCATCAAGGCCCTTCAGGTCTAATGCAGCCGTTAAAAGTAGGAAAACCGTTCGACCGAATTGGTATAGATCTTCTAGGTCCTTTCCCAAAATCGGAAAGTGGAAATACATTCATTATAGCCGCTCTAGATTACGCGACAAAGTGGGCCGAAACAAAAGCGATTCCAACAGGCACCGCTAAGTGTGTGAGTGATTTTTTGGTAGAAAATATAATTTGTCGTCATGGATGTCCGATTGAACTCCTAAGCGATCGAGGTAAATGTTTTATGGCTAACTTGGTTACTGAACTTACTAGAAGTTTAGGTACGCGCTCAACATTCACTACCGCGTATCATCCACAGACCAACGGTTTAACAGAACATTTTAATGGTACATTAGCAACTATGCTTGCCATGTATACGAGAACTGATCAGAAAAATTGGGATTCCTATGTACCCTTAGTTACGTTCGCATACAATACATCTAAACAAGCCACTACTAAAGAGTCACCCTTCATGCTTATGTACGGTCGAGAAGCTAAGTTACCATTCGATGCTGCTTTAGGTATTGATGTGTGTAAGGATGAAACTGTAAGAGAATTTTTAGAAAGAATAGAAAATGTTAGGACTACCGCATTAGTAAGAATAAATAATGAACAAGTTATACAAAAGGGACGATACGATCAGGGCCGTAAGTCAGTGGATTATGAGGAAAACGAAGAAGTACTCATTTTTACACCGTTTCGTAAAGTAGGCAAATCAGAGAAATTATTAACGAGATGGCATGGGCCTTATAAAGTCAATAGAAAAATTAATGAGGTGAATTACGAAATAAAAATGAAAAAAGCCAACAAAAATGTTTTAGATACAGTGCACGTAAGTCGCATGAAGAAATACCACGCTCGCGCTTTGTAAGTAGGTTATAGAAACAAATCATGCTGAATAAGGTAAATTGAACGATAGGCACACATAAAGGAAAATATTTTGAATTAAGTATTTAATAATTGATAACCAAAACTTTTGTTTATTACCGAGAGTAAGTGACGTAGAGATTAGCAATGTAGATTGTTTTACAAAGTTAGCTTTGGGTGCATCCGTTTCAGACCTGGTAGCTTCCTGTATAATGTCCTGTTATCAAAATAATAAAACACTGGTCCAACAAGTGGCTCCCGAAAAATTTGTTATAGTTCAAGCAAGAGGTAATCTGACACTCGAATGTGCCAATTACCCTGGCCGAGTAATCGACACGCAAGAGTTTGGATTACACGGAGCGTTACAACTCCAAGTTCCCTGTTCCTGTTCTTTAAAGCAATTGTCAGTTACGTTGATTCATAAAGTGTTTCCATGTGATTTTGCAGGTAGCAAAGCATTTCAAATCTACCACATTCTTCCAGCTTTATGGTCGAAATTACAAACACTGTATGTCCCGCCGATTAATCATTTAAACCAGCTGTCCTATAGGAACGCATCAGAATGCTTAAACCTAAAATGGAACGTCAGCGTTCCGCACTTTAATTTCATTCCTAAGTTTAATGAGCAACCTGATTCAAATGAGGAGCAATCTTATTCGTTTATACATCATTACAGTCAACATTCAATCAATCTTTTTCAGTGTATCAATATTCTTACGACAAGTTGTGTTTTAATTATATTATTTCGAAACCCAGCACTGATTGGACTAGGTGTCGTACATGCAGTAAGAGCAATCAGTGTGTCCGATTCGATCAATTGTTTCAGTAATGTCATCATTATAGGTTTGGCGAGTGTTTTTGTCTTTTGGTTAGTATACCAATGTATTAAGAAAAGTCGAGTAAAGAAAGAAATAGAAATAAAGTTAGAATCCGTGGAAGCTCAGTCTTCACAAGATGAGATATCGACCATAGAGGTCAAAGAGCGAAAGTGTAAAGTTACGCGTAACGCAGCAAAGAATTAAGATAGAAAGATAACTTAGAATTCCCTATTTTGTAGGAAAGAATTATTGCAGAAAAAAAGAGAGAGTATAAGTGTTATAACTGAAGTATTAGTATTGTATAAATTCGTCTGCAGATATGTGTAAGTTTTGTGAATGATAAAGAAATTGTTAGAGGAGGAGCGCTCAAATAATTTTAGAAACCATGGTTTAATAGTTTAATTTTTTAATGTTGTATGCTTAAGGTTTAATGTCAAATGTTTTAGAATTTTACGAAAGTTTAGATTGCATTTTTTACTATAAGAATGACCTTTTGTTTCCAGCACTAGATGCTGAGGGTCGCAAGTTTTTTAAATATAAGTACATACGTAAATACGTATCATGAGTATAAGTTGGATTAGGGATAGAAATTCAGTTTTGTTAATTCTAGATGTAAGGTTAATGTGTAAAGAAAGGATACTGGTTTTGTTTTGAATTTGCAGGATGCACGAACGGATGCCGCTGAGGGACCTCTGGTGTTGCTGATCCTCTACATCGGGGTCCGATGTTTTTAACAAGGGGGAGTGTGAAGGGACGCCTACAGACTCACCCTGTATACCAAGAGCCTATGGACTCACCCAGTATAGTAAACCGAGGACGAACACGGGAGACGCCGAAGCGACAGCCGTAACTGCTGATCAAGCTGTTTGGTGCGGGGACCGGGGGGGAACCGCCAACGGTCACCGCATCGGACGCGAACATTATTACATTACGATTAGGACTATCAATTAAGACGTGGGTACCAAGTCACGTATTATAGATACACTGTCGATATACGAATAAAACCATTTAAGACGATGTAGTTGTTATCTGTGCTACGCCACCCCACATACCATCCCCGCCCGTACAATTATCTGAGGTCTCGCAGGAACATCACAATATGCTTGTGGTAGGTATAGGTAATGGACAACCTAATGTAGGGAAGATTTGGGCAAGTTGTTACAATGTTTAATGTTTTATTTATAAAATAGTACTTTATTGTCAAACACCAAAGTAAAAATACCGTGTAGGAACAGAACCATACAAAAATGTTTGCATCATTTGTGCGGTGCAATTTATGTAAAAACATCTATGTAAACTAGTCTCGCCTTCTTGCATGTATTTGCATGAAAATACAATATTGAAAGAATTATTATTAAATGCGCAAAATTTCAAGATAATTGGAATCTGAGAATTTACTTAATAAATTATAATTGTACATACAAAAAACTACCCACATGCATTAAATATAAAAATGGGTGTTATTGACAATAAAATGGTTAACTTCCTTGAACACTCTGTATAAAATGTTCTTTTTTATATTTTCGTCATTGAGCCGTCCTTGGGTGTATACCAAATATCATTACCAATTATATACAGTAGTTTCTAAAGTACAAGGGAGACAAAAGAAAACATTCTGTATTATCAATGTTTTGTATTATTCGTAATTTTGGTCATTGGGCTAGCCGTACTGATGATTTGCGTCGAGTAAATAAATATAATAGCTTACATAGTAATCAAAATAACTTAGCTAACTTCGTTGAAGACTGTATACAGAAGAGCTTTTGTAAAAAGTAACGTTTTTATCACTTTTACCGTGCCCGTTAGGAAATTATTAATAATAACCGGTCCATGTGATTATTTAAGTGTTTCTAATCACATTGACCAAATGATGCGGTTATTATTCATAATAGCCGGTAATTATTAATACAAGCCACATTTATCACTTTAACCGTAACATATATATTACAGAAAACAATAAAATAAGCAACAAAATGGAGTATTTACAAATTTAAATATTTCTTCGTAGCATGTACCTGTTAATTTGAATAGACTCTTTTTGCATAATCGCCCCACACGTACGTAGGATCCCACCCGTAGAAAATGCCACATTTAGCTGGCCGTGTGCAAAAACGGGTTGAAGTAAATACATTCCAACTAAATCCAATGTTTGTCCTCATTTATGGTTATAGCAATACAGGCCTTAATTGGAAATTGTATTCTTTGTAATATGATTGGTGCGTATGTATATGAAATTGAAAATCACATTACGGGTGACCGAGACTTACGATTGGCCAATGCCACTTCAATAACCCTTCTGGATCACCAATGTTGATATAACTTTCTTTAAATCAAAATTAGATTCCTTGTTCCACCAGGCTATTTTTCACATCGTAGATGTTACCCGCAAAAATAAAATTAAAATAAATTCAACTAAATATACAAAAATTAATCTAACCTCAAAATAATAAAAAATAGTTTCATTCCTTCAAATTCTTGTACTAAATGTTTGATTAGAGGAAAAGTTGTTGTTTATTTTCTTTGGAGTCATCCTCATTTCTGGCATAATGAGCTGATGTTCACGTTCTAGGCTTCTCTCTTGCGCTCTGTCAATTCGCACATTATTTTAACTTCTGCGTTCTTGTAGTTTGTAGGGGCTATAGTATGGTAGAACTGAGTTATATGCCATCTGTGTCTTTCGATATACTTTTACCTGGAAGATCTTTTGTATGTGGGGCTAAATACGTACAAATTAGTTACTGTACGACAGTTTGTTTACATCCTGAAATTATTAATAAATAAGTAAATGTGTTCTACAAATAATCTGTAATAAACTCACCTTATGCTATGCGTGCGGTTGTTTGTGAAATTTCACCATCAAAATATTAGGTTAGGACGTTAGGTAATTGGTGGTGGTTCTTGACATTGGCGCTGTCCGCAGACCCGACTGGTGTACATTGCTGCCATCTAAGCTATGTCTCAAACTGTAATCAATTAGAGGTAAAGTAAGCGGCCAAATTTAAACGAAAAGCTAACCATCTCTATTAATTTACTTACTGTGTTTTCGTAGCAGATTAACTGCGCGGTGACTATTTGCTATTCGCTATTTGTCAAATTTTACCATATCATTCCAATTATGCTTGTATGTATAGGTATTAAGTACGTATACAAATTGCTTAGCTCTGTAGATACCCACTGCAATGTGCATAGGTTATGTTATGATGATGTTATGGTGGTTGCGTTTATGGCGTTTCTAGCTGGCAGCCATGACGACGCCAAATAAACAGCTGTTGGAATGTTGAGGCTCGTTCACCAAAATCGCTCGCGTTTTGGAAAATTATGAAGCAAAAACGACCGAGAGGCCGTTTTGCGTCGATTTCGAAAACTCACGCAACGTAGAATGGTCCATTGAGGACGACGGTCGCGCTTCGCGCGCCCGGAAAAGGTTCTCCATATTTTCCATAAGCAATTAAGAATGAACTTTTTGGCATGTGAAATGGTTATTTAAAATGTTCCAATTCAATTCACTTAATATAGACTAGTGGACCTATGACCGTCTAAATAGGTAGATCAGTGAAGTCGGTACATCGCAGGACGATTCCTCATAATAGACAGCATTAATAAATACTGGCTGTCTTAAAAAAAGACTCTTCGCAAAATCAAACTTTTAAGTTGATATAAAGTTGTTTCTATGGACTCATAATATATACAACAACAAAAATGGCTCAATTAAAAAAATAGTCTCTCCCGCCAGTGAAAAACAAATATAATTTGTCGAAGTAAATTTGATTTTCTTTTTGAAGGTTTCTTCTTCTTTTCAAGTTTAATCATTTTAACAATACGTATGGTGTGAAACAAAAGTATAAAAAATATAGTATTCTAATGCAACGTACTTAAATTGCATAAAATGTAGTAATTTTAACAAATTTAGCTTATGGTGGGTTTAGTCAGCATTCCGTAGTCGCAAATTAGCCGAAATTTAACCGTAGGAAAATATCTCGCCGCTTATACAGATAAATTAAGAATTCCTTAACGTAACGGTGGGTGCGCAGTAGGAACTGTCAGATTTAACCCGCAAAATGTTTGTTTTGAAACTGCAAATGCTACTGAATGGCAACAAAAACTATCTTCATCGGTGATCCTTCAAATAAAATTGTATCACGGCGTATTTTTATGTTTGTTTTGTCAAATAAATATTTTATATGAAATAAATTCTATTTGAATAGGAGGCGCCATCTTGTGATTTGCACGTAAAGTTTGGTGGCACATGGTGCGTCTTTCTTTCTGCACGTTATTAATGTAATGTTATTAGTTTTTCGCGACACCGTTTTGTCCCTGTGAAATGCATCTTAATCTTTATTGTAAATAATTCATTGTAGTAATTTTGTTAGTAGTTTAATGATACTCCGACAGATGGCTCCAAATTAGGGAACGACCTGAAAGTTAAAACATTACGTCCTTTTCTAGGAAACATTTTTTAATATTTTAACTTGTTAAGAAGTTAAGACGTTCAATTGCGTTGCGGCTACGAAAAGCTGACTAAACGCACCATTACTTTCATAATCAATAACCAACGACAAATATAACAATTGTTTTTTTTCAAGTGGCTAAAATGATTTTAACAAAAATGTAAAACAAAAATTAGACCCCTTGCGGAAGACCCAGATTGCTTTCAATTGGGCAAAATCTGTTGGTGGTATACATGGGTCCATAGAGACAACTTTTTATCAACTTGTTGTCAATTTGTCAAATTAAACACTAAGTTATTTTTCATATAATGGCATGTTTTTGGCCCAGCAACTACAATCTACTCTTATATAGAGCTTTATTGCAAAAAAAATTTGATTTGCTTTTTTATTTTAGATTTTATTAAAGATGTTTGTCACTTGAAAAAAAAATTGTTAGATTTTGTTCCCAATTAATTTACATAGAATACAAAAAAACGCTGTAATTGTTACAATTACTTAATTTTATGCCAAGCGCAGGAAACCTAAATCTTGCAGTAAAGTAATATTTTTATACTATTATTTCACAACCAATAGTTAAAAATTTTCAACTTGATAAATACTTTAAGCTAACTACAAAAAAAAACACAACTGAAAAAAATTAAAAACATTAGGCCTCTGGTGGGAGACCTATTTTTTTCTTAATTGGGTCAATCTTGAAGTTGTATGTGATATGTGATGATGTGATATGTGGGTTCATAGAGAGAACGTAAATCAACTTAACACTGATTTTCCAGAAAGTTCTTTTTATACACCCTACAGCTTGGTTGGTCCCTACTTATACAGATTGGTATTGTAGTTTAATAACATTGTAGATATATTGGAGAATCTGTAATACATGTATAAGTATATACCTTTTTCTTAGTTATATTGATATGATAACTGGTAAAACAAATAAATAAACAAACCTCTATTAAATTATAGACATACTTTATTGTAACTTCATTATTGTACAAACAAAACCAAAAATTACCAGTAAAGTGATAATGAAATAAGTATGTAAAACATATGATTGAGGCTAAAAATTAAATTAGTTACTTCACAGAGAATGTTCATATAATATATATTTGTACAACAATTACATCATTGTATAAATATGTATATATTACAGAAAACAATAAAATAAGTAATAAATGGAATATTTACAAATTTAAATATTTCTTCGTAACATGTTGGTATTGTTTTTTTTTCAAGTGACAAACATGATCTTAATAAAAATGTAAAAAAAAATTAGGTCCCTTGCTGAAGACCTAGATTGCTTTCAATTGGGCAAAATTTGTTGATAGTATACATGGGTCCATAGAAACAACTTTTTATCAATTTATATAATGTCAATTGTATATTTGTCAAATTTAACATTAAGTTATTTTTTATATACTGGCATGTTGTTGGTTTAGCAACTACAATCTACACTTATAAGCTTTATTGAAAAAAAATATTTTTGATTTATTTTTTTTTTAAATTAAAGATGTCTGTTACTTGAAAAAACAATATATATAATTGTTAGATTTTCTTCCCAGTTAATTTACATGGAATACAAAAAAAAGCTTTAATTGTTAAAAGTACTCAATTGTATGCCAAGTGCAGGAGACCTAAATCTTGCAGTAGAGTAATATTTTTATACTATTATTTCACAATCTATAGTTAAACATTTTCAACTTGAAAAATACTTTACCCTTACTACAAAAGAAACAATTGAAACAAAATATAAACTTTAGGCTTCTTGTGGAAGACCTATTTTTTCTTAATTGTGTCAGTCTTGTTGATGTTATATGTGGGTTCATAGACAACTTAAATCAACTTAAAACTTTGATTTTCCAAAAAGTTGTTTTTATACACTCTACTGCTTGGTTGGACACTACTTATACAGATTGGTATTGTAGATTAATAACATTCGTAATTTTAAGATTAGTATTTTTAAATAACAAATAAGCAATGATAAATAAGTATGAAAAAACATATGATTGAGGCTAAAAATTAAATTAGTTCCTTTACAGAGACTGTGCATATTAACATATATTTGTAGAACGATTGCACATCATTGTATACATATGTATACATATGTATATATTACAGAAAACAATAAAATAAGCAAAAAAATGGAGTATTTACAAATTTAAATATTTCTTCGTAACATGTACCTGTTAATTTGAATAGACTCTTTTTCCATAATCGCCCATGAGAAAACGTTTTGTCAATTTAGACGTACGCAGAATCCCACCTTTTAGTCGTAGAAAATGCCACATTTAGCTGGCCGTGTGCAAAAACGGGTTGAAGTAAATACATTCCAACTAAATCCAAAGTTTGTCCTCATTTATGGTTATAGCAATACAGACCTTGATTGGAAATTGTATTCTTTGTAATATGGTTGGTGCGTATGTATATGAAATTGAAAATCACATTACGGGTGACCGAGACTTACGATTGGCCAATGCCACTTCAATAACCCTTCTGGATCACCAAATATACAAAAATTAATCTAACCTCAAAATAATAAAAAATAGTTTCATTCCTTCAAATTCTTGTACTAAATGTTTGATTAGAGGAAAAGTTCTTGTTTATTTTCTTTGGAGTCGTGCTCATTTCTGGCATAATGAGCTGATGTTCACGTTCTAGGGTTCTCTCTTGCGCTCTGTCAATTCGCACACTATTTTAACTTCTGCGTTCGTGTAGTTTGTAGGGGTTATGGTATGGTAGAACTGAGTTATATGCCATCTGCGTCAGTAGTATATAAAGGAGAGAGCTGGACCCACCACAAACACCACATTTCGACCTAAGCGCCTCCACCAATTTCTGCTTGTTACCTCCGCACGAAGACGACCGAGTCCCAAGTCAGCCGATCTGCCGAGCGCGGCCGAACGCCGGAACCTGGAGTGTATGACTCACACGTCGCTGTTAGAGAGAGAACGCACTACAATTTTTATTTTCGAGCGTGACATGTGCAAACCGATCAAATTTTCGCATCAGATTAATTCGGATTTGAATTTCGCGCGCACCATCTTACCCGAATATAACCGAAGGCCGATCGCCCGAGCCGATAAAATTCAAATTTTTCCCGCCAACCTTAAAAAATTCAAATTTTCGCGTCAACCCCAGGTCCGCCAACCCCAGACGTACCAACCCCACGCGCTAAAACGGCATACCGACCGGGCGTCATATTTTAAATCAAGTTTTCGCGCTAAATTTATTCTGACTAATTTTAAAATTCTACAGAGCATGCGCGAACATAGCAAATTAAAATTTTCGCGCCATTAAGGATAAATTTCAAAGTTTAAACCGTCTTTATTGATATTACTCACAGAAATAATTGTGTTTAAAAAAGAACATGCGATAAGAATTATATTCGAATGTCATTGACGTCGGTAATTGTTGTTATTGCCATTCTGTCTTTTACTGGTACGATGGCACTAGGTAATTCGACGCCCTTGCATAATTTTGCGCAGTTGATACTACTTGCTGAGTTCAAGGACCGACTGTAATTTGATATGTCTTAGGAGTCATCCTATTTTCACTCCGCAGAAACAGAAATAAATATTAACAATACACATACTTAATTGAATTGATTTATCACCTAGATCAGCCATTTTGTCTCCACATCTAAAAAAATAATTTCACAAATTTGGTTTGTTATTGAGGTTGCATATATGAATGGAAAAGAAAAATTGTCAAAAAGACGGTAAAATGACACCTATATATCGGCGCAGCGACCTTGGGATGAACCACCTAAGGGGTAGAAATTTAAGGGTGGGAGGCTCAACGCGATAAATCTATTAATTTTTAGTTTGTAACATACGATGACATCAAATCAATTTTACCATCAGTTGATGGTTGAGCGCTAAGAAGAAATCGAAGGGTGCAACGGGGAGAGTAATCTTATGACCAAATGTTTCATACAGCACCGAATTACAATTTAACATTGTTTCTTAAGGAAATCAAGCAAAATATTTATTTATCGGTGTAAATATGGATGTAAAACAGAGGCAGACAATAGCATCCATGATGACAAATGTTATATCGCGAGAGTTAATTAAAACCGAGGAGGACATCTCATGATGTCAAATTTCCAGAACATTGTAGAAAGTCGATCATCTGATCCATATTTTAGTAAGACGCCACAACATGTACGAAATGTGTGATATAATGTAAACAAAAGAATTCGTAAAATAGCTAATAAATATATACAAAAATAAAAGATGTTCATTATTACATACTAATATCAAAAATAGCATCAAATATTAATGGTTCTTTGACAAATTTCAATACCGAAAAATATGCTAATTGACGCTCCCGTGTCCAGTAAAAATAATAGTTCTTCTCTTCTGGTAATGGTTTTAACAACAGCAGGAAATTTAATTCAAATCATAATAATCGAGGTAACAGACAAAATTCTTTCACAAATAACTATCAAAGACAGAACCAAAATTACGAAAATGGCAATACACCAACAAACAATTATTTGCAACCTCAGCGCGACTTGAACAGAGGTCGTGATCCGCAAGTAAATGCTGTGTCCGTAGAAACAGAAATAAATATTAACAATACACATACTTAATTGAATTGTCTTAATTGTGTTACTGTTTGAACAATAAACTGATTATTATTATTATTATTAATAAAAACTATAGAAATAATTATTTTAGAGGACAAACTCGCATTTTTGGGAAAATATCGACAACTACGTAACATAAACTTTAATACAAACTATTTTTTAAATTCTTTGTTCATTGGCTATCAAATTCGAAAAATCTATTGAAAATTTTGGTAAGGAAATTGAAGAGCTAATGGTAAATTTGACTTAGTTATCATGTGACAAAATTTTTAAGACAATATCTGCAAAAATGTAATAATACCGTAATTTTTAAGAAATGCCTGCAATTGCCATTGTTTTTTCTTTTTTGACAAACAATTGAATATCGCAGGTAAACTAGTTACTTTACACAGGTACAACTTACACAGTTGGAAAGACGACTTCCTTAGCGTTTATAATATGGTATGATGTACAGGGCGTTCCATTTAAAAACTGTACTGACTTTCCGTTACGCCTAAATGCAATATCCTGTATAAATGAAAATAATTTTACGTTATAGAAACTAATGAGTCAAACAACTCTTGTACAAAACATTTTTTCTTTCTCAAACAATTTAATGACTATCAACCGCCAGGATACTAATAACTCACCCTGTATAATTAAAAATTTTTAAAATGTGACGTGTTGATATTTGTGATTAAATTATTAATTAAATAAAATATCGGTTTGGCTTCCGTGGTAGATCTTTTTACAATAGGAATAACCAACAGAGAGTATTTACCTACAGTAAGTCCAGATGACCACAATGAGGTCGATGCACAGCAAGATCAAGAGCAACCTAACACCAGGCGATTTTTCGCGAATAATGCAGATGCAGTGTGACTTAATATTAATGGTATGAATATAGTAAACATGAGATATGAAATGAAAGAATTGAAATTTTTAATAGATACAGGTGCTTCGATAAGCATTATTTTTTTTTTCAGATAATTTTAATTGTCGTAATTGTCGTTGTGCCATAGATAAAAACGATACTATAAGAATAAGTGGGATTAGTGGCAGCACTCATTCTTTAGGATCAACAATTTCAGATTTGAAAGTAAACAATATTTAAGTTTACAATTATTCATAGCACAAACTGCGCTAATATTGTTCTTTTTGTATGAAACTTGCATGGTGTACTTCTCCATGAGGGGTGATTTAAACCACAAAGCGTCAGCCCACCAACCCCAGACATCACACCTGCTATCACGTATACCTGTACACACCAAATATATTTGTGTTAACCCAAACTGTATAGTATGAGCTAGTACGGGATAATGTCAACATATTATACCACATGACTCTCAGAGTAACTCAAATGTGACTCAAGAGTGACTCAAATGTGACTCAAGAGTGACTCAAATGTGACTCAAGAGTGACTCAAATGTGACTCAAGAATGACTCAAATGTGACTCAAGAGTGACATTAGCGCCTCCATTTATCCTCTTAGCGCTTCCATTTATCCTCTTAGCGCCTCCATTTATCCGTTTAGCGCCTCCATTTATCCTCTTAGCGCCTCCATTTATCCGTTTAGCGCCTCCATTTATCCTCTTAGCGCCTCCATTTATCCTCTTAGCGCCTCCATTTATCATCTTAGCGCCTCCATTTATCCTCTTAGCGTCTCCATTTATCATCTTAGCGCCTCCATTTATCCTCTTAGCGCCTCCATTTATCATCTTAGCGCTAGATATAATTGCACTAGGGCAAAGGGGTCCAAATCGTATTGTATCCGAACTTTTATCTAAACATCATTTCTTGCATGATTTAGATTTTCCATTGACGTTAGATATTAAGAGCATTCAATTATTGTATAATATTACAAAAACTCAAGTATTCTTCATTGATAATAGATTAAGTTTTGTCAAATTGATACCCCTCTTGCAACCTCGTTTGTATGATGTCTTAAAAGTATCAAGTATCCCGAACCGTTTAATGAACTCTACGTATAGCTTAATCATTCCACAAACTCCGTACTTAATCATTGACAAAGAAAAGCAACATTACTTTTACATGAATGAGCTGGAGTTATCTCGCTGTCATTATATCTCAAAAATGTACATTTCAGAGCAATTCAAATCAATTTATTTATCCAATGTACAGAATGATTGCGAAATTAATCGATTAATGTGTTTTCTTAAACAGCTGATTTACGACAAAAAAGCAATAACTCCAATCATTTTTTTACAGCACATATTAGAGTTGTTAAAATCTTTTTTTTTTTTTTTTTTTTTTTTTTCGCAGTATTAGAGTTGTTATTGTATATTAGTATTTATTGCTCTCAAATTTAATAAGGAATTAAAAAATGGTCGGTGATACAGTGCGCAAGTTTTAATTTCTCCAGAAAATGTTATTCTAAATACAAAGTTTTCGATGATCTAAAAACTTCCTAACCACAGTCAGAGTTTTGGTTTTAGTAATTTTAACATATAGGATAGTAAAAAGCGAAGAAACAGTTAAAATTTTTTTTAAGAGTAATCTGTATTTGATTATATTTAAATTAAAAATGTCTTAGAGAACTTAGAAGAATTAGAATTAGACCATTTATTACTATATGTCAACACAAAATTGTTATGTGAAAAGGTTGATGTAAGAAAGCAAGCTAAAGCGCATATTAGAATTATTCAACAGTATATTGGAGAGTCAAATAACATATTGAAGAGTAGATTGAAGAATTAGGAAATATTGATTTAGTTACAAATATATCATTAAATATGTCTGAAAAGTTTTGTTTAAAGACTGCGGGAAGTCTATTACCCGTAATGGATGGTAAAGAAGATACTACAAAAAAGCTATTAGATTCAATTAATTTCTATGCGTCAATGTTAAAAGATGATGATAAAGCTATATTAATTACATATGTTTTAAAAACTAGATTATCAGAAAATCCAAAAGTCCGACTAAATAAAAGGTATGATACGGTTGATAGTCTTGTTAAGGATATTAGAACTAACTTTGTTTACGTAAATCCGCAACTACCCTCGCCAGTCAATTGCATCAAGCGAAACAAAATAATCAATCAGTAGACGACTTTGGTCGCGAGATAGAACAATTCTTAAGCGAATTAACTCTTGCACAGGCGGGAGATGATGAAAATTTGTTAGTACCATTGCGTAAAGTTAACGAAAACATTGCAATTAATTCATGTTGAGATGGGATTCGAAATCATGATTTAAGAACAATATTAAAAGCTAGACACTGCATAACATTAAAAGAAACGATTACTGCTGCTTTAGACGAGGAAAAGAACAAGCCACATAGTTCTAATGTATTTTTTATGCATAAGAAGAATTATCGATATGCTTCTGGTAATGGTTTTAAAGGGAGTAGATAATTCTACCGCAAATCAATACCTAAGGTCGCGGTTATGTACCTTCTGAATTAACTTATCATCCACTTATTAAATCATCACCTTTAAACCCTCGTGATGCATTTTATGGAGGGCGAACAGGGAACTGTTGTACATTTTACAAATGCCGGCCAGGAGAGCAAATCAGATACATTGACATCTGCAGTTTGTATCCATGGGTTTGCAAATACGAGAAGTTTCCTATCAGGCACCCTAAAGTTTATGTAGGGGATGAGTGCTCGAAATTAAATCTAACCGAAACAGAAGGTCTGATTAAATGCACTATTTTACCCCCACAGAACCTGTATCACCCCGTTCTACCCATCAAGATGAACAAAAAGCTTATGTTTGTGCTGTGTCGTGTTTGTGGCGAAAACATGAACACAGGAGAATGTGACCACAACATAAGCGAAAGAGCTATTTCAGGCACATGGGTGATAAGGGAGGTGATAAAGACTCTGGAAAAGGGGTACCAAATTCTGAAAATCAATGAAATTTGGAGGTATAGCACTTCTCGATATGACCCAAAAACGAAATTAGGTGGATTGTTTACGGAAATGATGAATACATTCATTCAAATGAAACAACAGGCTTCGGGTTGGCCGGGAAATTGTGTATCGGATGAGGAAAAGAGCAATTACATCGAGGAATTTTTTAGAATTGACGAATCCGTCTCCAGTTCGCAGAGATACTTAGTAATGCGGGGTTGCGCTCATTAGCTAAGTTAATGCTGAATTCCTTTTGGGGAAAACTGGGCCAGCGTGAGAATCAGCCAAAAACTGCAATAGTTAATAAACCAGAGGACTTTTTTGCTTTGTTATCTGATCCTGTCATATTTGTTAATACTATTTTGCCTATTAATGAGAATGTTTTAGTTGTGAATTATGAGTTCAAGGAAGAAGCCAGCGAGTCCATGGCAAATGTGAATGTATGCATCGCAGCCTACACAACTGCGCAAGCGCGACTCAAACTCTATGAGTATCTCGAGAAATTGGGTGACCGGGTTTTGTATTACGATACGGACTCGGTTATTTATGTTTCAAGAGATGGCGAACCAGATGTCCCGACAGGCAGTTTCTTGGGAGACATGACGGATGAGTTGGAGGGGTATGGTAAAGGTAGCTATATAACAAAATTTGTTTCGGGTGGTCCTAAAAATTACGGTTACGAGGTCTACTCTACCAACACAAATTCCCTGAAAACGATTGTCAAAGTCAAAGGAATTAAAATTAATTATGAAACCTCCAGACGAATTAATTTTGATTCAATTGTGGATGCTGTCCTAAACGAATCAGAACCTATTCAGATAATTTCAAAGAATATCCGTCGAGACAACGCCTATCAAGTCTTGACCAAGGAGGAGGTCAAAAAATGCAGACCCAACTCGACGAAGCGGAAATTTGATGGGTACACCTCGCTTCCATACGGGATGAAAATTTCCAACAGTAAAAAATATTTCCTATGTATATATATATATATATATATATATATATATTATTCTTATGGTTTAATAAAATATTTCTATTCAAATTACGTCTCTCTCCCTTATTTACCCTGTAGTGATAAGAAACTAGTTATCAGTATCGGTATCAGAATCGGTATCAGGGCTAAAATCAACAGGTTTGAAGCGTGAGCTGTTGAATCCAACAGCTGTGAGGTGTTCAAACAAACAGCTATAGCGTGAGACAGGCGTGAGGCAGGCGTGAGACATGCGTTAGACAGGCGTGAGGCAGGCGTGAGATAGGCGTGAGAGGCGTTCGAAATCTGCATACATACCAACAGCTCTGGCGTGAGAGGCGTTCGAAAGCTGTATACATACCAACAGCTCTGGCGTGAGAGGCGTTCGAAAGCTGTATACATACCAACAGCTCTGGCGTGAGAGGCGTTCGAAAGCTGTATACATACCAACAGCTCTGGCGTGAGAGGTGTTCGAAAACCATCGGGTCTGATGAGTGGGGTGCTCAAAACAGCAGAGACCTGATGAAAACCTGAGACTAATCGATACTATATATAAATAAGGAAAAGGTTCTCACGCATTCGTTTAGTATCTCCTTATCGCTACGCAGGCAAACATGGGTCTTGTTACTAATAGAAATCCTCGTGAATACCCACACTCTTATGTTTTCAAAAAGTGTACATCAGATTGGCGGGCTCAAGCCGGTCTTGCTGAAAATTTACAGGTGAAAAAAAATCCAGAGGACTGTGTTACCTGTACTACTACTACGCTTAACAATTTAGAAGATCACGTGTTGGAGAAAGGACTCCGCAGACGGCGATGCACGGAATGTTATAAAGAAATTTCAAGAAAATATGGGAGGAAGAAAGCTCAGAGAAGAAGCGCATGTACCAAGCTAGTTTGCAAACAATGCGATAATACATTTTGTATTGAATGTTTTGCAAAAGCTCACAACCACCAACCTCCAATCTCCTCGACATCTCTGTCTCTGAAGTAGATAAAATTTATTGTGATAAATAGCATAATAAAATAAAATTATTTTGAAATATGTATGTGTTTTATTTCTATTTATAAGTAAAAGAATTATAAATTTGACCCTCCGAGACCCTCATTTGACCCTCCGCGACCCTCATTTCTTTTGGGTTGGGATGAGCTGGATTTGGTTGGGCGCGCCCAACCAAACCCAGCTCATCCCAACCCAAAAGAAATGAGGGTCGCGGAGGGTCAAATGAGGGTCTCGGAGGGTCAAATTTATAATTCTTTTACTTATAAATAGAAATAAAACACATACATATTTCAAAATAATTTTATTTTATTATGCTATTTATCACAATAAATTTTATCTACTTCAGAGACAGAGATGTCGAGGAGATTGGAGGTTGGTGGTTGTGAGCTTTTGCAAAACATTCAATACAAAATGTATTATCGCATTGTTTGCAAACTAGCTTGGTACATGCGCTTCTTCTCTGAGCTTTCTTCCTCCCATATTTTCTTGAAATTTCTTTATAACATTCCGTGCATCGCCGTCTGCGGAGTCCTTTCTCCAACACGTGATCTTCTAAATTGTTAAGCATAGTAGTAGTACAGGTAACACAGTCCTCTGGATTTTTTTTCACCTGTAAATTTTCAGCAAGACCGGCTTGAGCCCGCCAATCTGATGTACACTTTTTGAAGACATAAGAGTGTGGGTATTCACGAGGATTTCTATTAGTAACAAGACCCATGTTTGCCTGCGTAGCGATAAGGAGATACTAAACGAATGCGTGAGAACCTTTTCCTTATTTATATATAGTATCGATTAGTCTCAGGTTTTCATCAGGTCTCTGCTGTTTTGAGCACCCCACTCATCAGACCCGATGGTTTTCGAACACCTCTCACGCCAGAGCTGTTGGTATGTATACAGCTTTCGAACGCCTCTCACGCCAGAGCTGTTGGTATGTATACAGCTTTCGAACGCCTCTCACGCCAGAGCTGTTGGTATGTATACAGCTTTCGAACGCCTCTCACGCCAGAGCTGTTGGTATGTATGCAGATTTCGAACGCCTCTCACGCCTATCTCACGCCTGCCTCACGCCTGTCTAACGCATGTCTCACGCCTGCCTCACGCCTGTCTCACGCTATAGCTGTTTGTTTGAACACCTCACAGCTGTTGGATTCAACAGCTCACGCTTCAAACCTGTTGATTTTAGCCCTGATACCGATTCTGATACCGATACTGATAACTAGTTTCTTATCACTACAGGGTAAATAAGGGAGAGAGACGTAATTTGAATAGAAATATTTTATTAAACCATAAGAATAATATATATATATATATATATATATATATATATACATAGGAAATATTTTTTACTGTTTGGAAATTTTCATCCCGTATGGAAGCGAGGTGTACCCATCAAATTTCCGCTTCGTCGAGTTGGGTCTGCATTTTTTGACCTCCTCCTAGGTCAAGACTTGATAGATGTTGTCTCGACGGATATTCTTTGAAATTATCTGAATAGGTTCTGATTCGTTTAGGACAGCATCCACAATTGAATCAAAATTAATTCGTCTGGAGGTTTCATAATTAATTTTAATTCCTTTGACTTTGACAATCGTTTTCAGGGAATTTGTGTTGGTAGAGTAGACCTCGTAACCGTAATTTTTAGGACCACCCGAAACAAATTTTGTTATATAGCTACCTTTACCATACCCCTCCAACTCATCCGTCATGTCTCCCAAGAAACTGCCTGTCGGGACATCTGGTTCGCCATCTCTTGAAACATAAATAACCGAGTCCGTATCGTAATACAAAACCCGGTCACCCAATTTCTCGAGATACTCATAGAGTTTGAGTCGCGCTTGCGCAGTTGTGTAGGCTGCGATGCATACATTCACATTTGCCATGGACTCGCTGGCTTCTTCCTTGAACTCATAATTCACAACTAAAACATTCTCATTAATAGGCAAAATAGTATTAACAAATATGACAGGATCAGATAACAAAGCAAAAAAGTCCTCTGGTTTATTAACTATTGCAGTTTTTGGCTGATTCTCACGCTGGCCCAGTTTTCCCCAAAAGGAATTCAGCATTAACTTAGCTAATGAGCGCAACCCCGCATTACTAAGTATCTCTGCGAACTGGAGACGGATTCCTTCAATTCTAAAAAATTCCTCGATGTAATTGCTCTTTTCCTCATCCGATACACAATTTCCCGGCCAACCCGAAGCCTGTTGTTTCATTTGAATGAATGTATTCATCATTTCCGTAAACAATCCACCTAATTTCGTTTTTGGGTCATATCGAGAAGTGCTATACCTCCAAATTTCATTGATTTTCAGAATTTGGTACCCCTTTTCCAGAGTCTTTATCACCTCCCTTATCACCCATGTGCCTGAAATAGCTCTTTCGCTTATGTTGTGGTCACATTCTCCTGTGTTCATGTTTTCGCCACAAACACGACACAGCACAAACATAAGCTTTTTGTTCATCTTGATGGGTAGAACGGGGTGATACAGGTTCTGTGGGGGTAAAATAGTGCATTTAATCAGACCTTCTGTTTCGGTTAGATTTAATTTCGAGCACTCATCCCCTACATAAACTTTAGGGTGCCTGATAGGAAACTTCTCGTATTTGCAAACCCATGGATACAAACTGCAGATGTCAATGTATCTGATTTGCTCTCCTGGCCGGCATTTGTAAAATGTACAACAGTTCCCTGTTCGCCCTCCATAAAATGCATCACGAGGGTTTAAAGGTGATGATTTAATAAGTGGATGATAAGTTAATTCAGAAGGTACATAACCGCGACCTTAGGTATTGATTTGCGGTAGAATTATCTACTCCCTTTAAAACCATTACCAGAAGCATATCGATAATTCTTCTTATGCATAAAAAATACATTAGAACTATGTGGCTTGTTCTTTTCCTCGTCTAAAGCAGCAGTAATCGTTTCTTTTAATGTTATGCAGTGTCTAGCTTTTAATATTGTTCTTAAATCATGATTTCGAATCCCATCTCAACATGAATTAATTGCAATGTTTTCGTTAACTTTACGCAATGGTACTAACAAATTTTCATCATCTCCCGCCTGTGCAAGAGTTAATTCGCTTAAGAATTGTTCTATCTCGCGACCAAAGTCGTCTACTGATTGATTATTTTGTTTCGCTTGATGCAATTGACTGGCGAGGGTAGTTGCGGATTTACGTAAACAAAGTTAGTTCTAATATCCTTAACAAGACTATCAACCGTATCATACCTTTTATTTAGTCGGACTTTTGGATTTTCTGATAATCTAGTTTTTAAAACATATGTAATTAATATAGCTTTATCATCATCTTTTAACATTGACGCATAGAAATTAATTGAATCTAATAGCTTTTTTGTAGTATCTTCTTTACCATCCATTACGGGTAATAGACTTCCCGCAGTCTTTAAACAAAACTTTTCAGACATATTTAATGATATATTTGTAACTAAATCAATATTTCCTAATTCTTCAATCTACTCTTCAATATGTTATTTGACTCTCCAATATACTGTTGAATAATTCTAATATGCGCTTTAGCTTGCTTTCTTACATCAACCTTTTCACATAACAATTTTGTGTTGACATATAGTAATAAATGGTCTAATTCTAATTCTTCTAAGTTCTCTAAGACATTTTTAATTTAAATATAATCAAATACAGATTACTCTTAAAAAAAATTTTAACTGTTTCTTCGCTTTTTACTATCCTATATGTTAAAATTACTAAAACCAAAACTCTGACTGTGGTTAGGAAGTTTTTAGATCATCGAAAACTTTGTATTTAGAATAACATTTTCTGGAGAAATTAAAACTTGCGCACTGTATCACCGACCATTTTTTAATTCCTTATTAAATTTGAGAGCAATAAATACTAATATACAATAACAACTCTAATACTGCGAAAAAAAAAAAAAAAAAAAAAAAAAAGATTTTAACAACTCTAATATGTGCTGTAAAAAAATGATTGGAGTTATTGCTTTTTTGTCGTAAATCAGCTGTTTAAGAAAACACATTAATCGATTAATTTCGCAATCATTCTGTACATTGGATAAATAAATTGATTTGAATTGCTCTGAAATGTACATTTTTGAGATATAATGACAGCGAGATAACTCCAGCTCATTCATGTAAAAGTAATGTTGCTTTTCTTTGTCAATGATTAAGTACGGAGTTTGTGGAATGATTAAGCTATACGTAGAGTTCATTAAACGGTTCGGGATACTTGATACTTTTAAGACATCATACAAACGAGGTTGCAAGAGGGGTATCAATTTGACAAAACTTAATCTATTATCAATGAAGAATACTTGAGTTTTTGTAATATTATACAATAATTGAATGCTCTTAATATCTAACGTCAATGGAAAATCTAAATCATGCAAGAAATGATGTTTAGATAAAAGTTCGGATACAATACGATTTGGACCCCTTTGCCCTAGTGCAATTATATCTAGCGCTAAGATGATAAATGGAGGCGCTAAGAGGATAAATGGAGGCGCTAAGATGATAAATGGAGACGCTAAGAGGATAAATGGAGGCGCTAAGATGATAAATGGAGGCGCTAAGAGGATAAATGGAGGCGCTAAGAGGATAAATGGAGGCGCTAAACGGATAAATGGAGGCGCTAAGAGGATAAATGGAGGCGCTAAACGGATAAATGGAGGCGCTAAGAGGATAAATGGAAGCGCTAAGAGGATAAATGGAGGCGCTAATGTCACTCTTGAGTCACATTTGAGTCATTCTTGAGTCACATTTGAGTCACTCTTGAGTCACATTTGAGTCACTCTTGAGTCACATTTGAGTCACTCTTGAGTCACATTTGAGTTACTCTGAGAGTCATGTGGTATAATATGTTGACATTATCCCGTACTAGCTCATACTATACAGTTTGGGTTAACACAAATATATTTGGTGTGTACAGGTATACGTGATAGCAGGTGTGATGTCTGGGGTTGGTGGGCTGACGCTTTGTGGTTTAAATCACCCCTCATGGAGAAGTACACCATGCAAGTTTCATACAAAAAGAACAATATTAGCGCAGTTTGTGCTATGAATAATTGTAAACTTAAATATTGTTTACTTTCAAATCTGAAATTGTTGATCCTAAAGAATGAGTGCTGCCACTAATCCCACTTATTCTTATAGTATCGTTTTTATCTATGGCACAACGACAATTACGACAATTAAAATTATCTGAAAAAAAAAATAATGCTTATCGAAGCACCTGTATCTATTAAAAATTTCAATTCTTTCATTTCATATCTCATGTTTACTATATTCATACCATTAATATTAAGTCACACTGCATCTGCATTATTCGCGAAAAATCGCCTGGTGTTAGGTTGCTCTTGATCTTGCTGTGCATCGACCTCATTGTGGTCATCTGGACTTACTGTAGGTAAATACTCTCTGTTGGTTATTCCTATTGTAAAAAGATCTACCACGGAAGCCAAACCGATATTTTATTTAATTAATAATTTAATCACAAATATCAACACGTCACATTTTAAAAATTTTTAATTATACAGGGTGAGTTATTAGTATCCTGGCGGTTGATAGTCATTAAATTGTTTGAGAAAGAAAAAATGTTTTGTACAAGAGTTGTTTGACTCATTAGTTTCTATAACGTAAAATTATTTTCATTTATACAGGATATTGCATTTAGGCGTAACGGAAAGTCAGTACAGTTTTTAAATGGAACGCCCTGTACATCATACCATATTATAAACGCTAAGGAAGTCGTCTTTCCAACTGTGTAAGTTGTACCTGTGTAAAGTAACTAGTTTACCTGCGATATTCAATTGTTTGTCAAAAAAGAAAAAACAATGGCAATTGCAGGCATTTCTTAAAAATTACGGTATTATTACATTTTTGCAGATATTGTCTTAAAAATTTTGTCACATGATAACTAAGTCAAATTTACCATTAGCTCTTCAATTTCCTTACCAAAATTTTCAATAGATTTTTCGAATTTGATAGCCAATGAACAAAGAATTTAAAAAATAGTTTGTATTAAAGTTTATGTTACGTAGTTGTCGATATTTTCCCAAAAATGCGAGTTTGTCCTCTAAAATAATTATTTCTATAGTTTTTATTAATAATAATAATAATAATCAGTTTATTGTTCAAACAGTAACACAATTAAGACAATTCAATTAAGTATGTGTATTGTTAATATTTATTTCTGTTTCTACGGACACAGCATTTACTTGCGGATCACGACCTCTGTTCAAGTCGCGCTGAGGTTGCAAATAATTGTTTGTTGGTGTATTGCCATTTTCGTAATTTTGGTTCTGTCTTTGATAGTTATTTGTGAAAGAATTTTGTCTGTTACCTCGATTATTATGATTTGAATTAAATTTCCTGCTGTTGTTAAAACCATTACCAGAAGAGAAGAACTATTATTTTTACTGGACACGGGAGCGTCAATTAGCATATTTTTCGGTATTGAAATTTGTCAAAGAACCATTAATATTTGATGCTATTTTTGATATTAGTATGTAATAATGAACATCTTTTATTTTTGTATATATTTATTAGCTATTTTACGAATTCTTTTGTTTACATTATATCACACATTTCGTACATGTTGTGGCGTCTTACTAAAATATGGATCAGATGATCGACTTTCTACAATGTTCTGGAAATTTGACATCATGAGATGTCCTCCTCGGTTTTAATTAACTCTCGCGATATAACATTTGTCATCATGGATGCTATTGTCTGCCTCTGTTTTACATCCATATTTACACCGATAAATAAATATTTTGCTTGATTTCCTTAAGAAACAATGTTAAATTGTAATTCGGTGCTGTATGAAACATTTGGTCATAAGATTACTCTCCCCGTTGCACCCTTCGATTTCTTCTTAGCGCTCAACCATCAACTGATGGTAAAATTGATTTGATGTCATCGTATGTTACAAACTAAAAATTAATAGATTTATCGCGTTGAGCCTCCCACCCTTAAATTTCTACCCCTTAGGTGGTTCATCCCAAGGTCGCTGCGCCGATATATAGGTGTCATTTTACCGTCTTTTTGACAATTTTTCTTTTCCATTCATATATGCAACCTCAATAACAAACCAAATTTGTGAAATTATTTTTTTAGATGTGGAGACAAAATGGCTGATCTAGGTGATAAATCAATTCAATTAAGTATGTGTATTGTTAATATTTATTTCTGTTTCTGCGGAGTGAAAATAGGATGACTCCTAAGACATATCAAATTACAGTCGGTCCTTGAACTCAGCAAGTAGTATCAACTGCGCAAAATTATGCAAGGGCGTCGAATTACCTAGTGCCATCGTACCAGTAAAAGACAGAATGGCAATAACAACAATTACCGACGTCAATGACATTCGAATATAATTCTTATCGCATGTTCTTTTTTAAACACAATTATTTCTGTGAGTAATATCAATAAAGACGGTTTAAACTTTGAAATTTATCCTTAATGGCGCGAAAATTTTAATTTGCTATGTTCGCGCATGCTCTGTAGAATTTTAAAATTAGTCAGAATAAATTTAGCGCGAAAACTTGATTTAAAATATGACGCCCGGTCGGTATGCCGTTTTAGCGCGTGGGGTTGGTACGTCTGGGGTTGGCGGACCTGGGGTTGACGCGAAAATTTGAATTTTTTAAGGTTGGCGGGAAAAATTTGAATTTTATCGGCTCGGGCGATCGGCCTTCGGTTATATTCGGGTAAGATGGTGCGCGCGAAATTCAAATCCGAATTAATCTGATGCGAAAATTTGATCGGTTTGCACATGTCACGCTCGAAAATAAAAATTGTAGTGCGTTCTCTCTCTAACAGCGACGTGTGAGTCATACACTCCAGGTTCCGGCGTTCGGCCGCGCTCGGCAGATCGGCTGACTTGGGACTCGGTCGTCTTCGTGCGGAGGTAACAAGCAGAAATTGGTGGAGGCGCTTAGGTCGAAATGTGGTGTTTGTGGTGGGTCCAGCTCTCTCCTTTATATACTACTGACGCAGATGGCATATAACTCAGTTCTACCATACCATAACCCCTACAAACTACACGAACGCAGAAGTTAAAATAGTGTGCGAATTGTGCGAATTGAATTTAGGGTGCCTGATAGGAAACTTCTCGTATTTGCAAACCCATGGATACAAACTGCAGATGTCAATGTATCTGATTTGCTCTCCTGGCCGGCATTTGTAAAATGTACAACAGTTCCCTGTTCGCCCTCCATAAAATGCATCACGAGGGTTTAAAGGTGATGATTTAATAAGTGGATGATAAGTTAATTCAGAAGGTACATAACCGCGACCTTAGGTATTGATTTGCGGTAGAATTATCTACTCCCTTTAAAACCATTACCAGAAGCATATGGATAATTCTTCTTATGCATAAAAAATACATTAGAACTATGTGGCTTGTTCTTTTCCTCGTCTAAAGCAGCAGTAATCGTTTCTTTTAATGTTATGCAGTGTCTAGCTTTTAATATTGTTCTTAAATCATGATTTCGAATCCCATCTCAAAATGAATTAATTGCAATGTTTTCGTTAACTTTACGCAATGGTACTAACAAATTTTCATCATCTCCCGCCTATGCAAGAGTTAATTCGCTTAAGAATTGTTCTATCTCGCGACCAAAGTCGTCTACTGATTGATTATTTTGTTTCGCTTGATGCAATTGACTGGCGAGGGTAGTTGCGGATTTACGTAAAACAAAGTTAGTTCTAATATCCTTAACAAGACTATCAACCGTATCATACCTTTTATTTAGTCGGACTTTTGGATTTTCTGATAATCTAGTTTTTAAAACATATGTAATTAATATAGCTTTATCATCATCTTTTAACATTGACGCATAGAAATTAATTGAATCTAATAGCTTTTTTGTAGTATCTTCTTTACCATCCATTACGGGTAATAGACTTCCCGCAGTCTTTAAACAAAACTTTTCAGACATATTTAATGATATATTTGTAACTAAATCAATATTTCCTAATTCTTCAATCTACTCTTCAATATGTTATTTGACTCTCCAATATACTGTTGAATAATTCTAATATGCGCTTTAGCTTGCTTTCTTACATCAATCTTTTCACATAACAATTTTGTGTTGACATATAGTAATAAATGGTCTAATTCTAATTCTTCTAAGTTCTCTAAGACAGTTTTAATTTAAATATAATCAAATACAGATTACTCTTAAAAAAAATTTTAACTGTTTCTTCGCTTTTTACTATCCTATATGTTAAAATTACTAAAACCAAAACTCTGACTGTGGTTAGGAAGTTTTTAGATCATCGAAAACTTTGTATTTAGAATAACATTTTTTGGAGAAATTAAAACTTGCGCACTGTATCACCGACCATTTTTTAATTCCTTATTAAATTTGAGAGCAATAAATACTAATATACAATAACAACTCTAATACTGCGAAAAAAAAAAAAAAAAAAAATGATTTTAACAACTCTAATATGTGCTGTAAAAAAATGATTGGAGTTATTGCTTTTTTGTCGTAAATCAGCTGTTTAAGAAAACACATTAATCGATTAATTTCGCAATCATTCTGTACATTGGATAAATAAATTGATTTGAATTGCTCTGAAATGTACATTTTTGAGATATAATGACAGCGAGATAACTCCAGCTCATTCATGTAAAAGTAATGTTGCTTTTCTTTGTCAATGATTAAGTACGGAGTTTGTGGAATGATTAAGCTATACGTAGAGTTCATTAAACGGTTCGGGATACTTGATACTTTTAAGACATCATACAAACGAGGTTGCAAGAGGGGTATCAATTTGACAAAACTTAATCTATTATCAATGAAGAATACTTGAGTTTTTGTAATATTATACAATAATTGAATGCTCTTAATATCTAACGTCAATGGAAAATCTAAATCATGCAAGAAATGATGTTTAGATAAAAGTTCGGATACAATACGATTTGGACCCCTTTGCCCTAGTGCAATTATATCTAGCGCTAAGATGATAAATGGAGGCGCTAAGAGGATAAATGGAGGCGCTAAGATGATAAATGGAGACGCTAAGAGGATAAATGGAGGCGCTAAGATGATAAATGGAGGCGCTAAGAGGATAAATGGAGGCGCTAAGAGGATAAATGGAGGCGCTAAACGGATAAATGGAGGCGCTAAGAGGATAAATGGAGGCGCTAAACGGATAAATGGAGGCGCTAAGAGGATAAATGGAAGCGCTAAGAGGATAAATGGATGCGCTAATGTCACTCTTGAGTCACATTTGAGTCACTCTTGAGTCACATTTGAGTCACTCTTGAGTCACATTTGAGTCATTCTTGAGTCACATTTGAGTCACTCTTGAGTCACATTTGAGTCACTCTTGAGTCACATTTGAGTCACTCTTGAGTCACATTTGAGTCACTCTTGAGTCACATTTGAGTTACTCTGAGAGTCATGTGGTATAATATGTTGACATTATCCCGTACTAGCTCATACTATACAGTTTGGGTTAACACAAATATATTTGGTGTGTACAGGTATACGTGATAGCAGGTGTGATGTCTGGGGTTGGTGGGCTGACGCTTTGTGGTTTAAATCACCCCTCATGGAGAAGTACACCATGCAAGTTTCATACAAAAAGAACAATATTAGCGCAGTTTGTGCTATGAATAATTGTAAACTTAAATATTGTTTACTTTCAAATCTGAAATTGTTGATCCTAAAGAATGAGTGCTGCCACTAATCCCACTTATTCTTATAGTATCGTTTTTATCTATGGCACAACGACAATTACGACAATTTAAATTATCTGAAAAAAAAATAATGCTTATCGAAGCACCTGTATCTATTAAAAATTTCAATTCTTTCATTTCATATCTCATGTTTACTATATTCATACCATTAATATTAAGTCACACTGCATCTGCATTATTCGCGAAAAACCGCCTGGTGTTAGGTTGCTCTTGATCTTGCTGTGCATCGACCTCATTGTGGTCATCTGGACTTACTGTAGGTAAATACTCTCTGTTGGTTATTCCTATTGTAAAAAGATCTACCACGGAAGCCAAACCGATATTTTATTTAATTAATAATTTAATCACAAATATCAACACGTCACATTTTAAAAATTTTTAATTATACAGGGTGAGTTATTAGTATCCTGGCGGTTGATAGTCATCAAATTGTTTGAGAAAGAAAAAATGTTTTGTACAAGAGTTGTTTGACTCATTAGTTTCTATAACGTAAAATTATTTTCATTTATACAGGATATTGCATTTAGGCGTAACGGAAAGTCAGTACAGTTTTTAAATGGAACGCCCTGTACATCATACTATATTATAAACGCTAAGGAAATCGTCTTTCCAACTGTGTAAGTTGTACCTGTGTAAAGTAACTAGTTTACCTGCGATATTCAATTGTTTGTCAAAAAAGAAAAAACAATGGCAATTGCAGGCATTTCTTAAAAATTACGGTATTATTACATTTTTGCAGATATTGTCTTAAAAATTTTGTCACATGATAACTAAGTCAAATTTACCATTAGCTCTTCAATTTCCTTACCAAAATTTTCAATAGATTTTTCGAATTTGATAGCCAATGAACAAAGAATTTAAAAAATAGTTTGTATTAAAGTTTATGTTACGTAGTTGTCGATATTTTCCCAAAAATGCGAGTTTGTCCTCTAAAATAATTATTTCTATAGTTTTTATTAATAATAATAATAATCAGTTTATTGTTCAAACAGTAACACAATTAAGACAATTCAATTAAGTATGTGTATTGTTAATATTTATTTCTGTTTCTGCGGACACAGCATTTACTTGCGGATCACGACCTCTGTTCAAGTCGCGCTGAGGTTGCAAATAATTGTTTGTTGGTGTATTGCCATTTTCGTAATTTTGGTTCTGTCTTTGATAGTTATTTGTGAAAGAATTTTGTCTGTTACCTCGATTATTATGATTTGAATTAAATTTCCTGCTGTTGTTAAAACCATTACCAGAAGAGAAGAACTATTATTTTTAATGGACACGGGAGCGTCAATTAGCATATTTTTCGGTATTGAAATTTGTCAAAGAACCATTAATATTTGATGCTATTTTTGATATTAGTGTGTAATAATGAACATCTTTTATTTTTGTATATATTTATTAGCTATTTTACGAATTCTTTTGTTTACATTATATCACACATTTCGTACATGTTGTGGCGTCTTACTAAAATATGGATCAGATGATCGACTTTCTACAATGTTCTGGAAATTTGACATCATGAGATGGTCCTCCTCGGTTTTAATTAACTCTCGCGATATAACATTTGTCATCATGGATGCTATTGTCTGCCTCTGTTTTACATCCATATTTACACCGATAAATAAATATTTTGCTTGATTTCCTTAAGAAACAATGTTAAATTGTAATTCGGTGCTGTATGAAACATTTGGTCATAAGATTACTCTCCCCGTTGCACCCTTCGATTTCTTCTTAGCGCTCAACCATCAACTGATGGTAAAATTGATTTGATGTCATCGTATGTTACAAACTAAAAATTAATAGATTTATCGCGTTGAGCCTCCCACCCTTAAATTTCTACCCCTTAGGTGGTTCATCCCAAGGTCGCTGCGCCGATATATAGGTGTCATTTTACCGTCTTTTTGACAATTTTTCTTTTCCATTCATATATGCAACCTCAATAACAAACCAAATTTGTGAAATTATTTTTTTAGATGTGGAGACAAAATGGCTGATCTAGGTGATAAATCAATTCAATTAAGTATGTGTATTGTTAATATTTATTTCTGTTTCTGCGGAGTGAAAATAGGATGACTCCTAAGACATATCAAATTACAGTCGGTCCTTGAACTCAGCAAGTAGTATCAACTGCGCAAAATTATGCAAGGGCGTCGAATTACCTAGTGCCATCGTACCAGTAAAAGACAGAATGGCAATAACAACAATTACCGACGTCAATGACATTCGAATATAATTCTTATCGCATGTTCTTTTTTAAACACAATTATTTCTGTGAGTAATATCAATAAAGACGGTTTAAACTTTGAAATTTATCCTTAATGGCGCGAAAATTTTAATTTGCTAGGTTCGCGCATGCTCTGTAGAATTTTAAAATTAGTCAGAATAAATTTAGCGCGAAAACTTGATTTAAAATATGACGCCCGGTCGGTATGCCGTTTTAGCGCGTGGGGTTGGTACGTCTGGGGTTGGCTGACCTGGGGTTGACGCGAAAATTTGAATTTTTTAAGGTTGGCGGGAAAAATTTGAATTTTATCGGCTCGGGCGATCGGCCTTCGGTTATATTCGGGTAAGATGGTGCGCGCGAAATTCAAATCCGAATTAATCTGATGCGAAAATTTGATCGGTTTGCACATGTCACGCTCGAAAATAAAAATTGTAGTGCGTTCTCTCTCTAACAGCGACGTGTGAGTCATACACTCCAGGTTCCGGCGTTCGGCCGCGCTCGGCAGATCGGCTGACTTGGGACTCGGTCGTCTTCGTGCGGAGGTAACAAGCAGAAATTGGTGGAGGCGCTTAGGTCGAAATGTGGTGTTTGTGGTGGGTCCAGCTGTCTCCTTTATATACTACTTGCGTCTTTCGATATACTTTGACCTGGAAGATTTTTGTAAGTGGGGCTAAATACGTACAATTTATTACTGTACGACAGTTTGTTTACATCCTAAAATTATTAATAAATAAGTAAATGTGTTCTACAAATAATCTGTAATAAACTCACCTTATGCTATGCGTGCGGTTGTTTGTGAAATTTCACCATCAAAATATTAGCTTAGGACGTTAGGTAATAGGTGGTGGTTCTTGACATTGGCGCTGTCCGCAGACCCGACTGGTGTACATGGGTGCCATCTAAGCTATAGGTAAAACTACGAGAGCTGAAGGTGAGTCATCGATTCCAGCTGTTATTTTGCTGATACGTTACAGACCATTCCCGTGCGTTAGAAAGAAACAGAGTGCTTTTTCATGCGTCTGTTCTTACGTTTTTAGGCGACGACTCAACTTCAGCTCTCGCAGTTTTACCTATATGTCTCAAACTGTAATCAATTAGAGGTAAAGTAGGCGGCCAAATTTAAACGAAAAGCTAATCATCTCTATTAATTTACTTACTGTGTTTTCGTAGCAGGTTAACTGCGCGGTGACATTCGCTATTTGTCAAATTTTACCAGATCATTCCAATTATGCTTGTATGTATTGAAGGTATTAAGTACGTATACAAATTGCTTAGCTCTGTATAGATACCCACTGCAATGTGAATAGGTTATGTTATGATGAGGTTATGGTGGTTGCGTTTTTGACGTTTCTAGCTCGCAGCCATGACGACGTGAAATAAACAGCTGTTGGAATGTTGAGGCTCTTTCACCAAAATCGCTCGGGTTTTGGAAAATTTTGAAGCAAAAACGCCCGAGAGGCCGTTTTTCGTCGATTTCGAAAACTCACGCAACGTAGAATGGTCCATGGGGGGGGACAGTCGCGCTCCGCGCGACTGAAAAGCCTTCCCCATTTTTTCCATAAGCAATTAAGAATGGAGATTTTGGCTTGTAAAACACCGATTTAAAATCGTTCAATTGCGTTTACTTAATATAGACTAGTGGACCTGTGACCGCCTATTGGGTAGATCAGTGAATAGGTACAACGCAGGAATCGATAGACCGCATTTACACTGGCTGTCTTAAAATAAGACTTTTTTGCAAAATCAAACTTTTAAGTTGATATAAAGTTGTTCCTATGGACTCATATATACAACAACAAAAGTGGCTCAATTAAAAACATAATCTCTCCCGCAAGTGAAAAAAAATATAATTTGTCGCAATAAATTTGATTTTCTTTTTGAAGGTTGCTTTTTCTTTTCAAGTTGTATAATTTTAACAATACGTATGGTGTGAAACAAAAGTATAAAAATATAGTATTCTAATGCAACGTACTTAAATTGCATAAAATGGCATAAAATTTAGTAATTTTAACAAATTTAGCTAACTTTCATTATCAATACAAATTACAACGACAAATCTAACAATTGTCTTTTTCAAGTGGCAAAAATGATTTTAATAAAAATTTAAATAAGTTTTAGACTCCTTGCGGAAGACCCAGATAGCTTTCAATTGGGCAAAATTTGGTGGTGGTGTACGTGGGTCCGTAGAGATAACTTTTTATCAACATATAATGTAAATTGTCAATTTGTCAAATTAAACACTAAGTTATTTTTCATATAATGGCATGTTTTGGCCCAGCAACTACAATCTACTCTTATATAGAGAGCTTATTGCAAAAAAAATATTTTTGATTTGTTTTTTTATTTTAGATTTAAATAAAGATGTTTGCCACTTGAAAAAAAAAACAATTGTTAGATTTTGTTCCCAGTTAATTTACATGTAATACAAAAAAGCTTTAATTGTTAAAATTACTCAATTTTAAAACCTAAATCTTGCAGTAAAGTAATATTTTTATACTATTATTTCACAACCTATAGTTCAAAATTTTCAACTTGATAAATACTTTAAGCTAACTACAAAAAAAAAACAATTCAAAAAAATTTTAAACATTAGGCCTCTGGTGGGAGACCTACTTTTTTCTTAATTGGGTCAATCTTGTTGATGTTATATGTGGGTACATAGAGACAACTTAAATCAACTTAAAACTGATTTTCCAAAAAGTTGTTTTTATACACCCTACAGCTTGGTTGGTCACTTGGTTGGGAGAATCTGTAATACATGTATACCTAATAAGTATTTTTAAATATCTTTTTCTCTTACTATTTAGTTACATTGGTATGATAACTGGTAAAACAAATAAATAAACAAACCTCTATTAAATTATAGACATACTTTATTGTAACTTCATTATTGTACACACAAAAGCAAAAATTACCAGTAAAGTGATAATGAAATAAGTATGTAAAACATATGATTGAGGCTAAAAATGAAATTAGTTACTTTACAGAGAATGTTCATATAATATATATTTGTACAACAATTACATCATTGTATAAATATGTATATATTACAGAAAACAATAAAATAAGTAATAAATGGAATATTTACAAATTTAAATATTTCTTCGTAATATGTTGGTATTGTTTTTTTTTTCACGTGACAAACATGATCTTAATAAAAATGTAAAAAAAATTTAGATCCCTTGCTGAAGACCTAGATTGCTTTCAATTGGGCAAAATTTGTTGATAGTATACATGGGTCCATAGAAGCAACTTTTTATCAACTTATATAATGTCAATTGTACACTTGTCAAATTTAACATTAAGTTATTTTTTATATACTGGCATGTTGTTGGTTCAGCAACTACAATCTACACTTATAAGCTTTATTGAAAAAAAAATATTTTTGATTTATTTTTTTTTTAAACTAAAGATGTTTGTTACTTGAAAAAAAAAATATAATTGTTAGATTTTGTTCCCAGTTAATTTACATGGAATACAAAAAAAAAGCTTTAATTGTTAAAATTACTCAATTTTATGCCAAGTGCAGGAGACCTAAATCTTGCAGTAGAGTAATATTTTTATACTATTATTTCACAATCTATAGTTAAAAATTTTCAACTTGAAAAATACTTTACCCTTACTACAACAAAACATTTGAAACAAAATATAAACTTTAGGCTTCTTGTGGGAGACCTATTTTTTTCTTAATTGTGTCAATCTTGTTGATGTTATATGTGGGTTCATAGACAACTTAAATCAACTTAAAACTTTGATTTTCCAAAAAGTTTTTTTTATACACTGTACTGCTTGGTTGGTCACTACTCATACAGATTGGTATTGTAGATTAATAACATTAGTATTTTGAAGATTAGTATTTTTAAATAACAAATAAGCAATGATAAATAAGTATGTAAAACATATGATTGAGGTTAAAAATTAAATTAGTTCCTTTACAGAGACTGTGCATATTAACATATATTTGTAGAACGATTGCACATCATTCTATACATGTGTATACATATGTATATATTACAGAAAACAATAAAATAAGCAAAAAAATGGAGTATTTACAAATTTAAATATTTCTTCGTAACATATACCTGTTAATTTGAATAGACTCTTTTTCCATAATCGCCCCTGAGAAAACGTTTTGTCAATTTACACGTACCTACGTAGCATCCCACCTTTTAGTCGTAGAAAATGCCACATTTAGCTGGCCGTGTGCAAAAAGGGGTTGAAGGGGTTGAGGAAACCCCATCCTGAAATTATTAATAAATAAGTAAATGTGTTCTACAACTAATCTGTAATAAACTCACCTTATGCTATGCGTGCGGTTGTTTGTGAAATTTCACCATCAAAATATTAGGTTAGGACGTTAGGTAATAGGTGGTGGTTCTTGACATTGGCGCTGTCCGCAGACCCGACTGGTGTACATGGGTGCCATCTAAGCTATGTCTCAAACTGTAATCAATTAGAGGTAAAGTAGGCGGCCAAATTTAAACGAAAAGCTAATCATCTCTATTAATTTACTTACTGTGTTTTCGTAGCAGGTTAACTGCGCGGTGACATTCGCTATTTGTCAAATTTTACCAGATCATTCCAATTATGCTTGTATGTATTGAAGGTAGTAAGTACGTATACAAATTGCTTAGCTCTGTATAGATACCCACTGCAATGTGAATAGGTTATGTTATGATGAGGTTATGGTAGTTGCGTTTTTGACGTTTCTAGCTCGCAGCCAGGACGACGCGAAGTAAACAGCTACTGAAATGTTGAGGTCCTTTCACCAAAATCGCTCGCGTTTCGGAAAATTTTGAAGCAAAAACGCCCGAGAGGTCGTTTTTCGTCGATTTCGAAAACTCACGCAACGTAGAATGGTCCATTTAGGGGGACAGTCGCGCTCCGCGCGACTGAAATGCGTTCCCCATTTTTTCCATAAGCAATTAAGAATGGATTTTTTGGCAGGTGAAACACCGATTTAAAATCGTTCAATTGCGTTTACTTAATATAGACTAGTGGACCTGTGACCGTCTAAATAGGTAGATCAGTGAAGTCGGTACATCGCAGGACGATTCCTCATAATAGACAGCATAAACTGGCTGTCTTAAAAAAAGACTTTCTTCGCAAAATCAAACTTTTAAGTTGATATAAAGTTGTTTCGATGGACTCATAATATATACAACAAAAATGGCTCAATTAAAAAAATAGTCTCTCCCGCCAGTGAAAAACAAATATAATTTGTCGAAGTAAATTTGATTTTCTTTTTGAAGGTTGCTTCTTCTTTTCAAGTTTAATCATTTTAACAATACGTATGGTGTGAAGCAAAAGTATAAAAAATATAGTATTCTAATGCAACGTACTTAAATTGCATAAAATGTAGTAATTTTAACAAATTTAGCTTATGGTGGGTTTACTCAGCATTCCGTAGTCGCAAATTAGCCGAAATTTAACCGTAGGAAAATATCTCGCCGCTTATACAGATAAATTAAGAATTCCTTAACGTAACGGTGGGTGCGCAGTAGAAACTGTCAGATTTAACCCGCAAAATGTTTGTTTTGAAACTGCAAATGCTACTGAATGGCAACAAAAACCATCTTCATCGATGATCCTTCAAATAAAATTGTATCACGGCGTATTTTTATGTTTGTTTTGTCAAATAAATATTTTATATGAAATAAATTCTATTTGAATAGGAGGCGCCATCTTGTGATTTGCACGTAAAGTTTGGTGGCACATGGTGCGTCTTTCTTTCTGCACGTTATTAATGTAATGTTATTAGTTTTTCGCGACACCGTTTTGTCCCTGTGAAATGCATCTTAATCTTTATTGTAAATAATTCATTGTAGTAATTTTGTTAGTAGTTTAATGATACTCCGACAGATGGCTCCAAATTAGGGAATGACCTGAAAGTTAAAACATTACGTCCTTTTCTAGGAAACATTAATTTAATCCCAGTGCTGTCTAAACCAATATACGGTTTCCGTATATTTTAACTTGTTAAGAAGTTAAGGTGGGGTTTAAACTGATCGGTAGTAGACTAAAAAGTAGTCTCCGAAATTCATTTGAATCCGTCCAGGCACTGGGCAGAACTAAGTCGGGTATTTTTTTTATTGTTAGGAAAGCTTCAAATATACGGATAAAGTGTATCTTGAATGCAAATACCATAATATTCAGTTGTAATAGATTATTAAAATACGACAATTTCAAGGATTTTTACCACCTTATTACGTCGCTGTTCATGCGAATGGGGACGAAATTGTTATTTTATCCAATAGATCGAGACTCACTGATTCAATTCCGATTTCATGTCCGATTGAAAGTAGTGCCCAGAAACTGAGATTCTTATGAAAATAAAAACGCTTGTTTCCGGACTGCCATCTGTTGAACTGTACAGGTACCACGTTGATTAATTCAGCTACTTCCCGTTCCTTGTCCGAGCGTTGTACCGGTTACCATGAATATTTAAAATCAGTATTGTAACACAATTTTATCGTTCTCAGCTATTTGATGAACATAAAGATAACATAAGAAACGCAGTGTGCAATATAACCTATGTATATATTTTCGGTAAACTTGAGTTAATATTGAGTGATGTATGTGGTCTGAAGAAAGAAATTGCACGAAGGGTAGCAAGAGTAGCAAGCTGTTTGGTTCTCTCAATACCCAACGGATAAAATTAGAATGAAATAGAAACAACTCAGCACAAAATGCAAAAAAATAAACCTCTTAGGACCTGGAAAAACATACCACAATATTAGATGCGTAAACCACCATAGAATCGACCAGAAAATATGGGCCAGAGATGATCCGAACTGGTCACCTAGTGAGTATACAAGAAGTAACGGAAGGAAGAGGATGAGATATGTGGATGAAATTCGAAGAATAGCAAGATGACTTATAAACGAGTGACATGCGATTAGGGTTCAACTAGTAGAGGCCAATGTCCAAAAAGAGCAATATCCGTTTATCAGATATGAAGTATAATTTAGTTTATATTAATTGTATGCATTTAAAAAACTTATATAATTAAAGCACCTTCTATTCGTGTCAATACTTTTACTCAGAACCTCTATTGCTCGGAAAGATTTACGATGGTATGGTATCAATATGTAAATAATTATAAAATATTTAAAAAAAAAAATAATTAAATATAATATAAATCCTGTAATTCATCATTTTATTAACTTATATCAATATTTTGAAATTCAACGATATTCTTTATACCTATCAACCTACGAATAAATATTTTGAATCACATAAGAAACTTGTCTCGTACACCCGTGTTGTATATGAATCCTAGGTGTGGCGGGAGATATTATTGTAGTAAAGGACAGGCCAGATGGTTAATAGGAAGAAGATAATAATTTTAAACTAGGAGAAAAGGTACAATTCACTCGTGTTTGACAAATACCAAGTTTGGGACAGATCCATTACCATATCTACCATCTCGCATGCTAGCTAGTGGTTGTTTGAAGTCCCGAAGGAAGCCCTCCCTAAAAGCAACCTATCTCTGTGAGGCACATGTAACCATCTTACTAGAGGTTGAGATTAGTTACTGCTTACGGTTGTGACTGCTGTCTTTATAGGAAATTTAGTAATAAAAGAAACTAAAAAATTATTCTATTTTCATCAATAAATAAGAAATCATAAGCTGCCGCATAATGAATGATGCAAATCATGTGAAAAAGTCTGCCACCTATGATGTATTGCCGGCATCTGTATTCTACGCTTATACATTTTATATTGCAACCCCAGATATAATAGACAGAAAAGGAAGTTTAGGTAAACAATAATAGGCACAATTTTATTTTCCACATTTTTATTAAGCAAGTTGACAGACTTGAATACACCTCAAAAAGTGTTTTATCATCTGTACGTCATTGATGAACAGTGGTTGGGTTGAAAAATATACTTCAGCCTGCGTTGTCCAATAGCAACTAATACTGGTCGATACAACTAGCCAGTATCATTCATCAAGTTTTTCTGGCAGACAACATTGCTTTAGCAAATGGATACAACTTAGTTCTATGGTGCAGTGTCGGTCCCCCTCTGAGTCGTCTCCTTGCTGGATTTTGACGTTGGGTTTCTAAACTGAAATTAGTAATTATGTAGTCTACGTTGTCTTTACTTTTATTGCAGCAAACTATACAAACCAGCATCAATGGAATACTTTTAGTGTAATCGGAACATAATCTATAAATCACATGTGGCATCAGAAAAAGTGTTATTATTGATGTTGTTATCTACAAAAGTACAATGATTACCTCCTATATATAATAATTCTAATTCTAAGACTAATTCTATATTCTTTACCAGTATTTTTTTTAAACCAATGCTTTTTCTTTATCCTTTATTACTACAAAACTTAATATGGTTCTTTGAATTTTTCAACTCTGTCGTTTACTTAATAACATTTTTATAATTTAGGGCATTACATTGATCCCACAGTTTCCAATCAATTAAAATCTCTCCATGATGGAGAGATTTATCGGTGTCACAATAAACAAAATCACATTTTTCTTCATTTTTTCCTGGTTATTTTATTTTAATTTCATGTGGTTAGAGCGTATAGTGCATGGCTAAAACTTTTTCATGATTAACATTTATATATAATGATTCTGAATCTATGATAAACTTTCTTTACCTGATTTGTATGTTTTTCCGTTATTATGTCTCCATTAAGGTTTTCCAATTTTGGTGAGCATCCAATCAATTAAAATCTCTTCAGTATGGACAGTTTTATTGACGTCACAATAAACAACAACATAACATATTAATTTTGTCTTCCCTTTTTTTTCTAATTTCATACGGTTACCTCCTTTCTAAAATAGTATTATGATTACCCTCTATATATAATAATTCTGATTCTAAGACAGTTTGTTTACATGATTTTCATTTTCTTCGCTGGTTACTTGTTTAATAAGGTCTTTTCAATTTTAGTCAGCTCACGATTCAATGCTTTATTTTCTTTGTTTTCTATTGCATCCAAAACATAGTATGGATCCTTGCATTTTTTATTTATGCGAATATTTCCCCTTATCATTTCTGGTAAAATGCAATCTTTATAAAATTTGGATAATTTTGGGACCATCTCATTGGCCCACAGCTCCCGATCAATTAAAATTTCTTCACTGTGTAGAGGTTTATTGTCATCACAATACACAACAAAATAACATCTTTCTCGTTGACAAATGTTTAATTGACCTTGTACCTAAAAATTCACTATTCAAATAAGGTAATTCCAAGTGTCAAAGTAAAATATTGTATATCGCACATCTAATAGCAGATTGACGTATGTCTTTAATCAAGAACATATTTTTGAACTGTTGACATGTTGAAGTTTCTATAAAATTACAAAAATACATTTACATCATTGCGCTTTTAGTTGTGCAAAATAATATTTTTAAGTATATGAACCTTCCCAATAAAAACTAGTTACTCAGAAATATCATTTTGTTGTAAAAGAGTAAATGTTTAATACCCATAGTTAGTTAGGGTTGACAGATGAGTTTAAGAAAAAAAAATTTGACGACTAGTTTTTACTTCTTTACTGTTAGTATTTTATGTTTTATATTAGAATTGTCCGGTTTTCAGCTTTTTAAAGCCTGCGGATTCCTAAAAAACTGCTGGTTGAAATCCGGTCATCTGGTCACCCTTAGCTGTATTACTATGCTTACTATACATTTAAAATGTGTACTATTGTTTGCTTGTAGTTTTCCAAGTGGTTTGATACTTTTCCATGGAAATGTTACATTTCTCATCAAATGTTTACTATGCTACTCAAAACACACATCTTTGAGTTACTGAATTAGTGTTTGTTGGGAGAGACAATAATGTATTCTTGTACAAAGTATCTCATCTAACTTTTTCTGATAGTTAATAGGTCATACCTGGTAAAAATACTTGTGGTTACGTTTGAGTTGTAATTTTCCATTTTTTAATTCCAGGCATAGGGAAGTGTCGGATGTAGCAGCCTCTTCTAACGTTTTTCTAGATTTATGGACATTGTACAAACATTTTACTTCAACTACATGTGTTGACCCAACGAGACCTGAAAGCATAATTAGCTAGTCTATTTCTTACAAAAAAAAATATGGCATACCATCTGGACTTGCTCCAAGAAACCCAAGATCTAAATCAACATAAAACCCAGCTGGTTGAATTTCAATATTGTGGTTTGCACTAAACAGGTTAATTGCAACTTGTTCTCTCCTTTTTCCAAATTCAATTGCTGGTGAATGATGCATAGTGGGATACAAAATTGATTTTACCAGGTTGTGGCATGGTGTCCATATTTTCCTCTTTATTACAGAGCCGAAATTGGATGCTGTTAATCTATCTCTTCGCTCTATCTCATACAGCGGATTTCCAAATTGGCCAATAGTACTTTTTGCTATTGCAACCTGTTCATCAGGCGATACCTGCGATAAAAATCATTACATGAGCTATTGCAAAATGTACAATGCTGGATAAATATTCAGAGAAATATTTTTTTTCAACTGCTTAATTGTTTAGTTCTTTGTTGAAAAGTGATAATTTTAAATCAGTTTCATATATTAATGAGCCCTACTTGGTAATTAAACTAAACTAACAAAAATTATAAACAAAAAAAAAGATGTTGATACCTGTAATTTCTGTAAAAGTCGTTTGCATTCAGCTTCCATTTCTATGGGTTCTAACTCGGCTTCCTCTGCGTTCGGACCATATTCAGTATTCACCGCAGACCCATAGTCTTCTCGTTTCTTCCGTGAAGTGGCTTCTTCTGGAAATAGTCTCCTCTTCACCTTCTTGCGCTCAGCGCTGTTCATCTGCTTGTCCAAATAACTCTGAAAATGTTTGCCAGGACTCTCCTCAAATAATGTTTTCCAAGGTGTACACTGCCATGCTACACCTTGGTTGTATCGTAATCCAGAGAGTGTGGCTCTTCTCTGTGGCCTCGTTGAATTAGGTTCAGTCGTTTGCCACTATTAAACCGAGCCACAATTTGCATGAACACCTCCGCTCTGTTGTTGGTCTCGTTGTCAATCAAACGACTGCTCTTTCGTAAGAGAGTGTCTAATGCACCTGGAATAAAATAATTACGATAAATATCATATTAATGCATAGTGAATGGTGATATACCGTATATCTGTATATCCGTATATGTGACCCGCTCCGAAGAAAGGGACCTTGAGACGGTTTGTCATTAGGTGCATTGTACGGGTTGTTTAGCTTGAGATTTGACCTTATGGCGGTTCGTCATAAGGTCCCTTTCGTCAGAGCAGGTCACATATTCATATCTAGTTAAATATCATATTGTTTTGAAGTTTATTTTTTATAATTTAGAAGCATGCATAAGGTATTACTTACCCTCAATATGTCTAAACATAGCTGTAGCTTTCAGTTGCGGTATTTTGGTGTTAGCCGTTTCTCCGAGTGAATTGCAGTAGTATTCCTTACAGCTTGTGTGATCCTCATAGATATGATAAACAACATTTTTGATGTCTTCACACAAGCTGATCAAGTCCGCAGTAGTAGAATTTTCATAAATTGCTTTTTGTAATAATTTTTCAAATAATTTAATTTTGGTTGTTGTTAACAATTTTCTTCCATTTATGTCTACTGTTGTGTCATTTTTTATTTTATACAATGCTTTTGTTATGTTCTTGAGCATGTGGTTTTTGCATTCAATTTTTTGGATACGGCGACCATACGGTACCCTCTCCTTCAAACGTGCATATGTACTGGCATCTCCGTCAGCAATAAATTTTAAAAACCGAATCCCATGCATGTTTTTGCTATTTCTAAATCCTTCAACCATAATATCAGCCTCCATCCCTGGTGACGATCCAGTCCAATTTTTGAAACAATTGTGCTCTCTAGCCTCTACACCAGTATTTGTTGCACGGGCACAGATACAGCAAAATTTGTTTCGTACCCCAACAAATAATACCTTTCCGGTCTCTTTTCCTATGATGACTCCCTACAATACAGAGTTATAGATATGTCTACTATGATGGAGACAAATAAAGTTACTCAATTAAACAAATCTATACATACCACTCCACTCGCTGCATTGTATGAGTGACCATAGCTTCGTTTACTCCACCCTCCGTCAAGGTATACCGTAGTCCACGGAATCCCTTCATTATCTACCTGGCCCTTCTCGATTGCAATTTGTCGCTCCTCTATGCCAGCCGCTATGGTTTCTTCTGTTAATGCTTTATCCCATAATTCGCCAAGACAGATTTCAATATTAGAAAATAAATGGTATGGAAATGGAGGGATGTTCAGCACAGACAAAAACTCTAATAAGTGTCCATAAGTTGAACCAGTGGCAAGTGTTCCCCACACAGCACCAGTATTTATTTTTGATGGTTTCCTGGTTGGATTTTCTGTTGTGTATTTGTACTGTTTATCACAAGTGTTACATGCCAATGTAATTGTAGAAACCAGACCAGTTCCTCGGTTTTCCTCCCTCACCGGTAGCAAAGTGCCTTGAGTACAAATTCTGCTATGCAGCTTTTGGGCCGGTAACGCCCAACTCAGCACGTAGTTTAAATCCACAATTCGATGCCCCTCGATTACATTGGGAAGTTTTTCTCTTTCCACATATAATTCATGTTCCATAATGCTAAATAACAAACAGAAAAATTTAACAGAATGAAATAATGAATTGCTATCTTGAGGAACCTCACCTATCATATTCCACTTGCCCTATAAATCCATATTCCATACCACTTGCTTCATCATGTGAAATGGGTATTTCTGAAGTTGTTTCCATGCTGGTCTGTAAAACTTCTTCAGTTGGAATGGTGGCAGAAGTTGTGGCTGTAGTGGTAGGAACCATCAAACTTGATTGATCATTATGCTCTGCTCTCAACTTTTTGGAATATGTTCGTTGAGGTTTAAGAACAATCAACTCATCTGAAGAGGTATCACTAGGCTGTAAAACATCTTCTATTGGAACTGTGACAGAACTTGCAGCTGTACTGGTAGCAATCATCAGTGATTCATCATTACTGATTTCTTCAAGATCCATAGCCATTGCATTTCTTTCAAACAGCCTTGCCTTTTCATGCCTTGCTCGAAGTGCTCGAGAACCTCGGGAACGCTTTCTAGTCCTGCTAAGGGGTTGTTTCTTATAGCTAGATTTTTTAGAATCCATGATCCTTGTCAACTAAGGTCTACTATCTAAAACTTAAAAGTAGCACACTATTAGTTTCATAATTTTCATGCTTCAAATTGTAAACAATCAACAGATGGGAGATATAAAATTGAATTTAGTGATTTCGGAACATTATGTTCTTACGTTCATAGTGTCATTGTTTCATACACAATTTACCCTTCCTCCATGCAATTTACTAATTAAAACAAACGAGAAAATGTATGTAAAACCCATTGTAGTGTTTTATAAATTAATAAAAATTTATAAATAAATTTGCAGCAGTTTAAAAAAGGAGTCACAAATCGTATTAGTTCCAAAATTACTCAGTATTTGTGTCTAATTGGTCTCTACGATAATTAAAGTAACAACATTAGATTAGAACGTTCAGTTTTTGCATATATGGTTTGCTTTCAATCTTCATAATGTAAGTATTTAATTTTTCAAGGGAAAGTTTGAATCAACCAACAATATTGTTGCAATTACGACTACTTAGACTTATGTTCGATTGTAGGCCGCGATCACTTCAGTACCATCTGATTTGCTATCACTTGGCCAAGGATGACGTTTGCTCGAATCTTGGTTTGCTCGCTTGTTTGACGGCTGAATCAAAATGATACGACCAATAAGAAGAGAGTATTTTAAATTTGCGATCAGAAATATCAAAATTAGATTGAATTGAACAGATCCCGGCCAGCAATCGAACACAGCTTTCGTTATTATAGTAATTACGATCGGTTGCGCTTTTTGCCCACTGTACGGTCAAAGAAAAAATAAAGTATTCATCCTACTTTTTTGTGGCGATGTAACTTTCCAAAGAATTTATCGGAGTTTCAACCAGAAATTATTTCTATTTTCAAAAGTTACTTTCCTATTTTTTCGCGACTGTACAGTACATAATGGCCTTGGTACTATCCAGCGTTTCCCAAGCGTCGGTCCGCGGATCGCGAATCTGTGCCGGTTTTAGTCAATGTGACGTCACCAGGTTGGTATAAGTACAACGTAGTAGAAGTTGGAACAAAATTACATGATCGATATCAATTTCTTTTTAACAACGGCGATATTAGTTTTCAAAAAATTATAGTGGGGTGTAATACGTACCTTATAACTAGGTCCAATATTATTTATTATACACTACACTATTGAGTTTATAAAATAAGCGAACTAAACTAACAAAATGATGTCCAACACTGTCAATCAGCAACGCACTATAAACTATCAAGTCTATAAAATTAGCGAACTAAACTAATACAACACTGTCAATAACAAAACGCACTATAAACTATCGAATCTATGGAACAAGCGAACTAAACTAACAAAATGATGTCCAACACTCTCAATCCAAAAACCACAGCATATAATTCGCAAATACTTGCTAAACATACGGCTGGAGAACACAGAATAAAGCAACAGGTTGAATAAACACTTTTTACGCTGAAAATATTCGAAGCGTAGTACCTACCCCTCCCACTTCGTTCCTTTTGTCGGTGTCCTTTTCACAGTTCTTCACACTACTTTTTATGCAAATAGTCACAGGAAATATCTCCTATAGGTGTATTCTTCCATAACTTTATTACATTTAGGGTCACCATGATTTTATATACTAGTCAAAATGTACAAGTATAGGACGATTAGGAAAATCAAGAAACGAAGGAATTTGTTTCACAGACACAAATTTAGTTCAATGATTATTTAAATTTACTGACAAACTTAAGCAAGAAATATTTATTTTATATGCTGAGATAATCTTTTAGGGAATGTTCATTGTTATTGTTAATATTTTTATAATTCCTATTATTACTTTTGTCAGTAAGCGGCTTATTAATTAGTTATAATTTAATTATAAATATTATAATTTAATATAAATATGCAGTTTGTTTCTATATTTAATATACCTACAATTTTTTTTTAATTTTATTTATATCTAACAGGTCTATCACATTGTATTGTTCCTGAACAATATTTTGTCTGTTTTGTCACAAACCAAAAATCCTGTATGTATCAGTAAAATACAAATTATGTCAATTCGTATGTAATAGTATATTACATTACAAGAGCTGTAACTAGCATATTACGTACGAGTGGAAATTTAACATACGAGCCGCGAAGCGGCGAGTTTTGTTATTTTCCACGAGTATGTAATATGCGTGACAGCTCGAGTATTGTACATAATTTTACCTACGACGGACAATTTCAATAAATTGTATCAAAAATGACAAACAAATACAGGTAAGAATATTTGACGGTTAACCAATCAATGTATTCGCGCGACATCTATTGCAACTACGGAGAACTTTGTCTGAGTGTCGATCAAAAATTCCAGTACAAATTCAACATAAATTATCACGTGCTAGTAATAATATGTTACAGCTCGAGTATTGCACTTACTTACGACCGAAAATTTCAATAAATATAAATTGTATCAGAAATGACAAATAAATAATCAAAATATTCGCGCGACATCTGTCATTATGACATTAGGTCGTGCGTTAAAAACACAAACGCACACCCAAAGGCACACGTATGTTATAAGCGATATACGAGCTATGTAGTCCGTGACGTAAGGGACATTTACACATACGGTCGTAGGTAAAACATTTTATTGCCTTACCTGGCGCGCCCCTAGTACTCGAAAAAAAAACGCGCCTCGGAGCTCAAGCACAGGTCACGTGCACACACCACGTAAAATCGTCAGCTTCCCCAAATATATCTGAAATTGCATTGAACCGCCATCTATTAACAAGAGGCTCTGCATGCCGTATAGTTGGTTGCATAATATTTATAATTATGCCTATTTACTATTTCGAAGCCCATCTTAAGACGTTCAATTGCGTTGCGGCTACGAAAAGCTGACTAAACGCACCATTACTTTCATAAGCAATACAAACTACAACGACAAATATAACAATTGTTTTTTTTTTCAAGTGGCTAAAATGATTTTAACAAAAATGTAAAAAAAAATTAGACCCCTTGCGGAAGACCCAGATTGCTTTCAATTGGGCAAAATTTGTTGGTGGTATACGTGGGTCCATAGAGACAACTTTTTATCAACTTATATAATGTAAATTGTCAATTTGTCAAATTAAACACTAAGTTATTTTTAATATAATGGCATGTTTTTGGCCCAGAATCTACAATCTACCCTTATATAGAGCTTTATTGCAAAAAAAATTTTTGATTTGCTTTTTTGTTTTAGATTTTATAAAAGATGTTTGTCACTTGAAAAAAAAAACAATTGTTAGATTTTGTTCCCAATTAATTTACATAGAATACAAAAAACGCTGTAATTGTAATATTTTTATACTATTATTTCACAACCAATAGTTAAAAATTTTCAACTTGATAAATACTTTAAGCTAACTACAAAAAAAACAGAACTGAAAAAAATTAAAAACATTAGGCCTCTGGTGGGAGACCTATTTTTTTCTTAATTGGGTCAATCTTGAAGTTGTATGCGATATGTGATGATGTGATATGTGGGTTCATAGAGACAACGTAAATCAACTTAACACTGATTTTCCAAAAAGTTCTTTTTATACACCCTACAGCTTGGTTGGTCATTACTTATACAGATTGGTATTGTAGTTTAATAACATTGTAGATGTATTGGAGAATCTGTAATACATGTATAAGTATTTTTAAATACCTTTTTCTTAGTTATATTGATATGATAACTGGTAAAACAAATAAATAAACAAACCTCTATTAAATTATAGACATACTTTATTGTAACTTCATTATTGTACAAACAAAAGCAAAAATTACCAGTAAAGTGATAATGAAATAAGTATGTAAAACATATGATTGAGGCTAAAAATTAAATTAGTTACTTTACAGAGAATGTTCATATAATATATATTTGTACAACAATTTCATCATTGTATAAATATGTATATATTACAGAAAACAATAAAATAAGTAATAAATGGAATATTTACAAATTTAAATATTTCTTCGTAACATGTTGGTATTGTTTTTTTTTTCAAGTGACAAACATGATCTTAATAAAAATGTAAAAAAAAAATTAGGGTCCTTGCTGAAGACCTAGACTGCTTTCAATTGGGCAAAATTTGTTGATAGTATACATGGGTCCATAGAAACAACTTTTTATCAACTTATATAATGTCAATTGTATATTTGTCAAATTTACCATTAAGTTATTTTTTATATACTGGCATGTTGTTAGTTCAGCAACTACAATCTACACTTATAAGCTTTATTAAAAAAAAATATTAGTTAATATAATATGATAAATAATATGCGTTAAAGATGTTTGTTACTTGAAAAAAAAATATAATTGTTAGATTTTGTTCCCAGTTAATTTACATGGAATACAAAAAAAAAGCTTTAATTGTTAAAATTACTCAATTTTATGCCAAGTGCAGGAGACCTAAATCTTGCAGTAGAGTAATATTTTTATACTATTATTTCACAATCTATAGTTAAAAATTTTCAACTTGAAAAATACTTTACCCTTACTACAAAAAAAAACATTTGAAACAAAATATAAACTTTAGGCTTCTTGTGGGAGACCTATTTTTTTCTTAATTGTGTCAATCTTGTTGATGTTATATGTGGGTTCATAGACAACTTAAATCAACTTAAAACTTTGATTTTCCAAAAAGTTCTTTTTATACACTGTACTGCTTGGTTGGTTACTACTCATACAGATTGGTATTGTAGATTAATAACATTAGTATTTTTAAATAACAAATAAGCAATGATAAATAAGTATGTAAAACATATGATTGAGGTTAAAAATTAAATTACTTCCTTTACAGAGACTGTGCATATTAACATATATTTGTAGAACGATTGCACATCATTCTATACATGTGTATACATATGTATATATTACAGAAAACAATAAAATAAGCAAAAAAATTGAGTATTTACAAATTTAAATATTTCTTCGTAACATGTACCTGTTAATTTGAATAGACTCTTTTTCCATAATCGCCCCTGAGAAAACGTTTTGTCAATTTACACGTACCTACGTAGAATCCCACCTTTTAGTCGTAGAAAATGCCACATTTAGCTGGCCGTGTGCAAAAAGGGGTTGAAGTAAATACATTCCAACTAAATCCAAAGTTTGTCCACATTTATAGTTATAGCAATACAGACCTTGATTGGAAATTGTATTCTTTGTAATATGATTGGTGCGTATGTATATGAAATTGAAAATCACATTACGGGTGACCGCGACTTACGATTAGCCGAATCACAAATGTTGATATAACTTTCTTTAAACCAAAATTAGATTCCTTGTTCCTCCAGGCTATTTTTCACATCGCAGATGTTATCCGCAAAAATCAAATTAAAATAAATTCAACTAAATATACAAAAATTAATCTAACCTCAAAATAATATAAAATAGTTTAATTCCTTCAAATTCTTGTACTAAATGTTTGATTAGAGGAAAAGTTCTTGTTTATTTTCTTTGGAGTCATCCTCATTTCTGGCATAATGAGCTGATGTTCACGTTCTAGGCTTCTTTCTTGCGCTCTGTCAATTCGCACACTATTTTAATTTCTGCGTTCTTGTAGTTTGTAGGGGCTATGGTATGGTAGAACTGAGTTATATGCCATCTGTGTCTTTCGATATACTTTGACCTGGAAGATGTTTTGTATGTGGGGCTAAATACGTACAATTTATTACTGTTCGACAGTTTGTTTACATCCTGAAATTATTAATAAATAAGTAAATGTGTTCTACAAATAATCTGTAATAAACTCACCTTATGCTATGCGTGCGGTTGTTTGTGAAATTTCACCATCAAAATGTTAGGTTAGGACGTTAGGTAATAGGTGGTTGTTCTTCACATTGGCGCTGTCCGCAGACCCGACTGGTGTACATGGGTGCCATCTAAGCTATGTCTCAAACTGTAATCAATTACAGGTAAAGTAGGCGGCCAAATTTAAACGAAAAGCTAATCATCTCTATTAATTTACTTACTGTGTTTTCGTAGCAGATTAACTGCGCGGTGACATTCGCTATTTGTCAAATTTTACCAGATCATTCCAATTATGCTTGTATGTATAGGTATTAAGGGTATACCGGTATTAAGTACGTATACAAATTGCTTAGCTCTGTAGATAGGTACCCACTGCAATGTGAATAGGTTATGTTATGATGAGGTTATGGTGGTTGCGTTTTTGACGTTTCTAGCTCGCAGCCATGACGACGCGGAATAAACAGCTACTGAAATGTTGAGGTCCTTTCACCAAAATCGGTCGCGTTTCGGAAAATTTTGAAGCAAAAACGCCCGAGAGGTCGTTTTTCGTCGATTTCGAAAACTCACGCAACGTAGAATGGTCCATTTAGGGGGACAGTCGCGCTCCGCGCGACTGAAATGCCTTCCCCATTTTTTCCATAAGCAATTAAGAATGGATTTTTTGGCAGGTGAAACACCGATTTAAAATCGTTCAATTGCGTTTACTTAATATAGACTAGTGGACCTGTAGACCGCCTATTTAGGTAGATCAGTTAATTGGGTAGATCGCAGGAATCAATTGACAGCATATGTAGAAGGATGTCTCAAAAAAACACAGTTGCCACCGCCAATAAAATTAGGCTTAATAAATGTTGAAAATTGGGTACATAACCTGCCATGAGGTACAAATTTCTCACTATTTGGCGAGTTTGTCGTCAAAATAAATTGTGATAAACATTTGTCCCATGTGTCAGCCTAACAACTACAATCTTTAGTTTACCCTCAAAACTTTATCCCTTTATCCCTAAGGTAAAGATACTATTTTTGGAGGGAAACCGCCCAAATGTGAGAGAAAATCCCCCAATCTGGCAACAGTGCACTGCTTTTTTATATAAACGCATGTGGTTGGCCAAGCAACTACAGTATACCGTATATAGATAACATTATTGAAAAAATTATTAAAAGATTTGTTATTTTTTTTCTTTCAGTTCATATGAAAGATGCTTGTCGTTTGAAGAAAAAAAAATGTTAGATTTATTTTTCCCAATACCGTGAACCTTGACTTAAATGAACTACAAAAATAAGCTAAATTTGTTCAAATTACTCAATTTTATGAAGTGCGGAAGACCTAAACGTTGCAATAGCATAAAATTTTTGATACTTTATAGTTCTGGTTTTTATTTTGATATTGGACAAAAACTATACAGCCAGATGCTCAATTTTTAATTAAAAATAAAACATAAAATGTTAAATTTGTATACCAGTGTCTACCTTTCCTCCTTCGTAAAAGAAACGGAAAGTATGTTAGAGTACCCTCGTCAAGCAAGAGCACATAATAAAATAATGTGAAAATATTTAATTTAAAATTTATTTATGTCTACTATAAACCAAAAACTCAAGAATAAGTATCAACATTTAAAGTAATCATTGAAGAACCCTAATTAATTATTTTATAACTAAATAGTATTATTTACAACACAATATTCATATTTGAATTTTAGAACAAAGTTGGATTCAATGCATAATTTTCAATTTAGTTAACAAATGAAATTGATAGAAATCTTAATGATAGATCTAGTAATAATACAATAGGTATATAATACCCAAAACTAATACCTAAAATTAATATTATCTAATCTTGAGATGATTTAACCCATTTAATTGTTTAAGATTTATCGCCTGCACCTCACTGACAAAAATGCATTTGGTTGCCGTGACCACATGAACTAAATTATTACATATTTACAAAAATTTAACGTCATACCGAAAGATATCAAAATTTGCATACCACTTGATATGCCCATTCAAATTTATTTGAATTCATAGGTATTAGAAGGCTTGCAGCTTAGAGGGCTTTATCACCCATCTCTAATAAATCATTCAGAAAACAATGAACTAAAATTATTAGTATTTTTTTATACGCTCACGTAAACATTAAATTCCATACCAGTTAACTTCATGTGGTAAACTGAGTGACGTATGCTATAAGTTACCAGACAGACCTATCTATTTTTAGTAACCTTGCGTCATAGCCAAATCTAAAGTACAGGTAGGCAAAATATATCCCTTTACTGTCAACAATGATTATTATCGACTGCGGCCCCTTGGTCTCTCCGGTACTCCCTTAGTACGCCCAATCAATATCTTTTGGGTCAAGTTTTTTCTTAAATAAATAATTGTTTGCCACTTTGTTATGGTAGCTTGTCTACGCAAAGCAAGTTGCTGTTATTCGGAAAGACCTTGAACCATTTCCACTGCGTGTGTACTCTTTTCATCATACCACGTTACCTGCAAAAATATTAAATTAACAAAAGCTACGCATTCTAAACTCAAAACTAACCTCAATGTTGCCAACAAATTGATGAATTCCATGTAATTCTCTTACTGTATTTTTAGTTTAATCTGGAGAAACCATTAGAAAGAACCACGGGCAGTTCAAAGTAGTTTGAAGTGGGTGATCAGCCTTTGCAACAAAATTTTGCTGGGGACCATATTCCGAGCCATTGGAGGCTTTTTTCAGGCGCCTCTATCAATTCCACACCCTATTGATCTTCTACTACTTCTTGGTCTTGCAGCTAAATTTTGTATAGTGTTCATCCCTTCCTCCATGTGTTCATCCAAACTTATGTATAATTATAGGTTATATAACGATATTTCACGCCCGCTAGGGGCGCTAGTAGCAGAAATATCTTGTGGTGCCATCTAATATGTAACCTCTCAAGAGTTGTATTCGTATTCGGTTAAAATAGGTTCTGAGCGGTGCTTTCACGTTGGGTTTGAGACGCGAACTTTTCACAAATAACATTCATTGGATCGATACACATTCTTCGAACAAATATTAACGGAAAGGCAAATAATCACGAATTAATAATTATTATTATACGTACAACATTGTTATAGGTTTCTCAAACATTATTTGTGGGTACGGACTACGAAGTTTGTGCTTTAGGCCCCCGCAGATAATGAAATCGCTTAGCTTTGTACATACCAATGTGAATAGGTTATGGTTGCGTTTTTGACGTTTCTAGCTCGCAGCCATGACGACGCGGAATAAACAGCTACTGAAATGTTGAGGTCCTTTCACCAAAATCGCTCGCGTTTCGGAAAATTTTGAAGCAAAAACGCCCGAGAGGTCGTTTTTCGTCGATTTCGAAAACTCACGCAACGTAGAATGGTCCATTTAGGGGGACAGTCGCGCTCCGCGCGACTGAAATACCTTCCCCATTTTTTCCATAAGCAATTAAGAATGGACAATTTGGCAGGTGAAACACCGATTTAAAATCGTTCAATTGCGTTTACTTAATATAGACTAGTGGACCTGTGACCGTCTAAATAGGTAGATCAGTGAAGTCGGTACATCGCAGGACGATTCCTCATAATAGACAGCATAAATAAATACTGGCTGTCTTAAAAAAAGACTTTCTTCGCAAAATCAAACTGTTCAGTTGATATAAAGTTGTTTCTATGAACTCATAATATATACAACAACAAAAATGGCTCAATTAAAAAAATAGTCTCTCCCGCCAGTGAAAAGCAAATATAATTTGTCGAAGTAAATTTGATTTTCTTTTTGACGGTTGCTTCTTCTTTTCAAGTTTAATCATTTTAACAATACGTATGGTGTGAAACAAAAGTATAAAAATATAGTATTCTAGTGCAACGTACTTAAATTGCATAAAATGTAATATCTTTAACAAATTTAGCTTATGGTGGGTTTAGTCAGCATTCCGTAGTCGCAAATTAGCCGAAATTTAACCGTAGGAAAATATCTCGCCGCTTATACAGATAACTTAAGAATTCCTTAACGTAACGGTGGGTGCGCAGTAGAAACTGTCAGATTTAACCCGCAAAATGTTTGTTTTGAAACTGCCAATGCTACTGATAACTGAATGGCAACAAAAACCATCTTCATCGGTGATCCTTCAAATAAAATTGTATCACGGCGTATTTTTATGTTTGTTTTGTCAAATAAATATTTTATATGAAATAAATTCTATTTGAATAGGAGGCGCCATCTTGTGATTTGCACGTAAAGTTTGGTGGCACATGGTGCGTCTTTCTTTCTGCACGTTATTAATGTAATGTTATTAGTTTTTCGCGACACCGTTTTGTCCCTGTGAAATGCCTGTGAAATCTTTATTGTAAATAATTCATTGTAGTAATTTTGTTAGTAGTTTAATGATACTCCGACAGATGACTCCAAATTAGGGAACGACCTGAAAGTTAAAACATTACGTCCTTTTCTAGGAAACATTAATTTAATCACAGTGCTGTCTAAACCAATATACGGTTTCCGTATATTTTAACTTGTTAAGAAGTTAAGACGTTCAATTGCGTTGCGGCTACGAAAAGCTGACTAAACGCACCATTACTTTCATAATCAATAACCAACGACAAATATAACAATTGTTTTTTTCAAGTGGCTAAAATGATTTTAACAAAAATGTAAAACAAAAATTAGACCCCTTGCGGAAGACCCAGATTGCTTTCAATTGGCAAAATCTGTTGGTGGTATACGTGGGTCCATAGAGACAACTTTTTATCAACTTATATAATGTAAATTGTCAATTTGTCAAATTAAACACTAAGTTATTTTTCATATAATGGCATGTTTTTGGCCCAGCAACTACAATCTACTCTTATATAGAGCTTTATTGCAAAAAAAAAATTTGATTTGCTTTTTTATTTTAGATTTTATTAAAGATGTTTGTCACTCGAAAAAAAAAAATGTTAGATTTTGTTCCCAATTAATTTACATAGAATACAAAAAACGCTGTAATTGTTACAATTACTTAATGTTATGCCAAGCGCAGGAAACCTAAATCTTGCAGTAAAGTAATATTTTTTAAAAAACACAACTGAAAAAAATTAAGAACATTAGGCCTCTGGTGGGAGACCTATTTTTTTCTTAATTGGGTCAATCTTGAAGTTGTATGTGATATGTGGGTTCATAGAGACAACGTAAATCAACTTAACACTGATTTTCCAAAAAGTTTTTTTTATTCACCCTACAGCTTGGTTGGTCACTACTTATACAGATTGGTATTGTAGTTTAATAACATTGTAGATATATTGGAGAATCTGTAATACATGTATAAGTATTTTTAAATACCTTTTTCTTAGTTATATTGATATGATAACTGGTAAAACAAATAAATAAACAAACCTCTATTAAATTATAGACATACTTTATTGTAACTTCATTATTGTACAAACAAAAGCAAAAATTACCAGTGAAGTGATAATGAAATAAGTATGTGAAACATATGATTGAGGCTAAAAATTAAATTAGTTACTTTACAGAGAATGTTCATATAATATATATATTTGTACAACAATTACATCATTGTATAAATATGTATATATTACAGAAAACAATAAAATAAGTAATAAATGAAATATTTACACATTTAAATATTTCTTCGTAACATGTTGGTATTGTTTTTTCTTTCAAGTGACAAACATGATCTTAATAAAAATGTAAAAAAAAAATTAGGTCCCTTGCTGAAGACCTAAATTGCTTTCAATTGGGCAAAATTTGTTGATAGTATACATGGGTCCATAGAAACAACTTTTTATCAACTTATATAATGTCAATTGTATATTTGTCAAATTTAACATTAAGTTATTTTTTATATACTGGCATGTTGTTGGTTCAGCAACTACAATCTACTTATAGGCTTTATTGAAAAAAAATATTTTTGAGTTTTTTTTTAAGTTAAAGATGTTTGTTACTTGAAAAAAAAAATATTATTGTTAGATTTTGCTCCCAGTTAATTTACATAGAATTCAAAAAAAAAGCTTTAATTGTTAAAATTACTCAATTTTATGCCAAGTGCAGGAGACCTAAATCTTGCAGTAGAGTAATATTTTTATACTATTATTTCACAATCTATAGTTAAAAATTTTCAACTTGAAAAATACTTTACCCTTACTACAAAAAAAAAACATTTGAAACAAAATATAAACTTTAGGCTTCTTGTGGGAGACCTATTTTTTTCTTAGTTGTGTCAATCTTGTTGATGTTATATGTGGGTTCATAGACAACTTAAATTAACTTAAAACTTTAATTTTCCAAAAAGTTTTTTTTATACACTGTACTGCTTGGTTGGTCACTACTCATACAGATTGGTATTGTAGATTAATAACATTAGTATTTTTAAATAACAAATAAGCAATGATAAATAAGTATGTAAAACATATGATTGAGGTTAAAAATTAAATTAGTTCGTTTACAGAGACTGTGCATATTAACATATATTTGTAGAACGATTGCACATCATTCTATACATGTGTATACATATGTATATATTACAGAAAACAATAAAATAAGCAAAAAAATTGAGTATTTACAAATTTAAATATTTCTTCGTAACATATACCTGTCAATTTGAATAGACTCTTTTTCCATAATCGCCCCTGAGAAAACGTTTTGTCAATTTACACGTACCTACGTAGCATCCCACCTTTTAGTCGTAGAAAATGCCACATTTAGCTGGCCGTGTGCAAAGGGGGTTGAAGTAAATACATTCCAACTAAATCCAAAGTTTGTCCACATTTATGGTTATAGCAATACAGACCTTGATTGGAAATTGTATTCTTTGTAATATGATTGGTGCGTATGTATATGAAATTGAAAATCACATTACTGGTGACCGAGACTTACGATTGGCCGAATCGCAAATGTTGATATAACTTTCTTTAAACCAAAATTAGATTCCTTGTTGCTCCATGCTATTTTTCACATCGTAGATGTTATCCGCAAAAATCAAATTAAAATAAATTCAACTAAATATACAAAAATTAATCTAACCTCAAAATAATATAAAATAGTTTAATTCCCTCAAATTCTTGTACTAAATGTTTGATTAGAGGAAAAGTTCTTGTTTATTTTCTTTCGAGTCATCCTCATTTCTGGCATAATGAGCTGATGTTCACGTTCTAGGCTTCTTTCTTGCGCTCTGTCAATTCGCACACTATTTTAATTTCTGCGTTCTTGTAGTTTGTAGGGGCTATGGTATGGTAGAACTGAGTTATATGCTATCTGTGTCTTTCGATATACTTTGACCTGGAAGATGTTTTGTATGTGGGGCTAAATACGTACAATTTATTACTACTGTACGACAGTTTGTTTACATCCTGAAATTATTAATAAATAAGTAAATGTGTTCTACAAATAATCTGTAATAAACTCACCTTATGCTATGCGTTCGGTTGTTTGTGAAATTTCACCATCAAAATATTAGGTTAGGACGTTAGGTAATAGGTGGTTGTTCTTCACATTGGCGCTGTCCGCAGACCCGACTGGTGTACATGGGTGCCATCTAAGCTATGTCTCAAACTGTAATCAATTAGAGGTAAAGTAGGCGGCCAAATTTAAACGAAAAGCTGACCATCTCTATTAATTTACTTACTGTGTTTTCGTAGCAGATTAACTGCGCGGTGACATTCGCTATTTGTCAAATTTTACCATATCATTCCAATTATGCTTGTATCAAATTGCTTAACTCTGTAGATACCCACTGCAATGTGAATAGGTTATGTTATGATGAGGTTATGGTGGTTGCGTTTTTGACGTTTCTAGCTCGCAGCCATGACGACGCGGAATAAACAGCTACTGAAATGTTGAGGTCCTTTCACCAAAATCGCTCGCGTTTCGGAAAATTTTGAAGCAAAAACGCCCGAGAGGTCGTTTTTCGTCGATTTCGAAAACTCACGCAACGTAGAATAGTCCATTTAGGGGGACAGTCGCGCTCCGCGCGACTGAAATGCCTTCCCCATTTTTTCCATAAGCAATTAAGAATGGATTTTTTGGCAGGTGAAACACCGATTTAAAATCGTTCAATTGCGTTTACTTAATATAGACTAGTGGACCTGTGACCGTCTAAATATGTAGATCAGTGAATAGGTACATCGCAAGAATCGATAGACCGCATATACACTGGCTGTCTTAAAATAAGACTTTTTTGCAAAATCAAACTTTTAAGTTGATATAAAGTTGTTTCTATGGACTTATATATACAACAACAAAAATGGCTCTAACAAAATAATCTCTCCCGCAAGTGAAAAGAAAATATAATTTGTCGCAATAAATTTGATTTTCTTTTTGAAGGTTGCTTTTTCTTTTCAAGTTGTATAATTTTAACAATACGTATGGTGTGAAACAAAAGTATAAAAAATATAGTATTCTAATGCAACGTACTTAAATTGCATAAAATGGCATAACATTTACTAATTTTAACAAATTTAGCTGACTTTTATTATCAATACAAATTACAACGACAAATCTAACAATTGTTTTTTTTTCATGTGGCAAAAATGATTTTAATAAAAATGTAAAAAAGTTTTAGACTCCTTGCGGAAGACCCAGATAGCTTTCAATAGGGTATTCCGGTCATGTCATAATTTAAGCAGATATTCCGTTTAACCTATTGTACAATTTATGAGGATTCATAAAGTGAAGCTATGAGCTTTTTGATTTAGTTTTTCTATGAGATAATTGCAATTAAAAGTGCATTTCGTTTGAATTCACCGACCACCCTCGGAATTACACGATGATTACCGATCCCTAGTAGCGGTGGCAACAGCGGACAGCTCTCGAACAGCTGATCGGCCAAGTTGACGGTTGGCGACCCTGTTGTTTGACAACGAATAAAGGTAACTTTTTTGAGAGATGATTTGATCATTGAAACTTGAAGCCAAACATCTCTCATCTCGCTAGTCGGCAATGTAAAGAAAATCTTATCAGGAGTTACTGTTCTACTGCTGTTACAGCCCGGCACAGAACAATGTCGGCGTTGGAGTTTATACATTTTGAACAAGTGTTTGATATAACCTCAATAACCAAAGCAGGTGTCAACAAACGAGCGATTCTAAACGTTGACACAACAGAAGACAAAAATTTACTACGTGCACCCTAGATATAGCAACGTTGTCAAGTCGCTCACTTTGGGCGGTCTTTGTGACGTCACAAAGACCAATCCTAATTCAAACTTCAAACAACGATTTCTCTTAATTTAAAACAATGTTTGATATTTTACTTGTGAAGTAGCAAACAGTAGCACCCATACTTTGTAAAAAATGACAATTTCAAAAACACCGGAATACCCTATTGGGCAAAATTTGGTGGTGGTATACGTGGGTCCGTAGAGATAACTTTTTATCAACATATAATGTAAATTGTCAATTTGTCAAATTAAACACTAAGTTATTTTTCATATAATGGCATGTTTTTGGCCCAGCAACTACAATCTACTCTTATATAGAGAGCTTTATTGCAAAAAAAATATTTTTGATTTGTTTTTTTATTTTAGATTTAAATAAAGATGTTTGCACTTGAAAAAAAAAACAATTGTTAGATTTTGTTCCCAGTTAATTTACATGAAATACAAAAAAACCTTTAATTGTTAAAATTACTCAATTTTAAAACCTAAATCTTGCAGTAAAGTAATATTTTTATACTATTATTTCACAACCTATAGTTAGAAATTTTCAACTTGATAAATACTTTAAGCTAACTACAAAAAACAACAATTCAAAAAAATTAAAAACATTAGGCCTCTGGTGGGAGACCTACTTTTTTTCTTAATTGGGCCAATCTTGTTGATGTTATATGTGGGTTCATAGAGACAACTTAAAACTGATTTTCCAAAAAGTTGTTTTTATACACCCTACAGCTTGGTTGGGCACTACTTATACAGATTGGTATTGTAGATTAATAACATTGTAGATATATTGGAGAATCTGTATAATAAGTATTTTTAAATACCTTTTTCTCCTACTATTTAGTTACATTGGTATGATAACTGGTAAAACAAATAAATAAACAAACCTCTATTAAATTATAGACATACTTTATTGTAACTTCATTTGTACAAACAAAAGCAAAAATTACCAGTAAAGTGATAATGAAATAAGTATGTAAAACATATGATTAAGCCTAAAAATTAAATTAGTTACTTTACAGAGAATGTTCATATAATATATATTTGTACAACAATTACATCAGTGTATAAATATGTATATATTACAGAAAACAATAAAATAAGTAATAAATGGAATATTTACAAATTTAAATATTTCTTCGTAACATGTTGGTATTGTTTCTTTTTTCAAGTGACAAACATGATCTTAATAAAAATGTAAAAAAAAATTTAGGTCCCTTGCTGTAGACCTAGATTGCTTTCTATTGGGCAAAATTTCTTGATAGTATACATGGGTCCATAGAAACAACTTTTTATCAACTTATATAATGTCAATTGTATATTTGTCAAATTTAACATTAAGTTATTTTTTATATACTGGCATGTTGTTGGTTCAGCAACTACAATCTACACTTATAAGCTTTATTGAAAAAAAATATTTTTGATTTTTTTTTTTAAATTAAAGATGTTTGTTACTTGAAAAAAAATATAATTGTTAGATTTCGTTCCCAGTTAATTTACATGGAATACAAAAAAAAGCTTTAATTGTTAAAATTACTCAATTTTATGCCAAGTGCAGGAGACCTAAAGCTTGCAGTAGAGTAATATTTTTATACTATTATTTCAAAATCTATATGTAGTTAAAAATTTTCAACTTGAAAAATACTTTACCTTTACTACAAAAAAAAACAATTGAAACAAAATATAAACTTTAGGCTTCTTGTGGGAGACCTATTTTTTTCTTAATTGTGTCAATCTTGATGTTATATGTGGGTTCATAGACAACTTAAATCAACTTAAAACTTTGATTTTTCAAAAAGTTTTTTTTATACACTGTACTGCTTGATTGGTCACTACTCATACAGATTGGTATTGTAGAGTAATAACATTAGTATTTTTAAGATTAGTATTTTTAAATAACAAATAAGGAATGATAAATAAGTATGTAAAACATATGATTGAGAATTAAAAAAATTTTTGCTTCTGGGGATAGCAGCCAACACGGAAGGGTAATTAAAACAACACGTACATTTGCTCAATCCCTAAGCTTTCGGCAATTATTTTTGCCTTCTTCAGAGGGTACGCTATAATAACAAACCATCAAAATAAATACAGTACCAACAAAACATTTACTTACAACTAGACGCGAGTAGGCAGCTACAGGACGGTATGACATTTCACAAAAAATAATACAAGGACGGCTACTTCTCTTTGACAGTGGAAAACAAAACTACCTACAAACACACTAAAATAAGCGGTCAAAAAATTAAATTACATTAAAAAAAAAAAAACTCCACAGGTTACCTCAGGGTCTTCTTTTACATTCTAGTGAGAACCACTGAGAAAAACATGAAACTAAAAACACAGGAAGTCCAGCAACAAAGCACAAACGTAACAAACAACGTAATCATTGGTCAAGTTAGTCAGGCTGTCAGATCTATTCAACTATCCACAATGTAAACAAACCAGACGATGGAAACTGCAATGCCGGCTAACACAATCAAACATCTGCATGCGTTATGTGTGTGGCATAACTAACAGGCACTACAGATTCAAAATTCAAAAGAAAATGGGATCCAGTGTATGGTCGCCAACACGGTCCTTATGAATCTGCAACAAGTAGCTATACGTGGAGCTAACACCCTGAATATCAGTGCGGAAATTCACAGAGCGCTCATCCTCCCGTACATGCAGCATCTCCAAAAATAATCGCCTCTTATAATGTGGTTCCGTGTCCAAAACCGACGCTCTCTCAAAGTCAAATCTGTGACCCATCTCCAGGTAATGTGCCACCAATGCACTTTTTCCCTCTCTGTGGTTATTACAGTCCAGTTTGTGCTGTTGTATTCGGGTCTTAAGGTATTGCGATGTCATTCCTATATAGACCCCATTCCACCTTCCCCATCCGCACCTTCTACAACAAACGAATGTCATCTATAAGATACCCTGTGGAAGGTGCAATGGGGTCTATATAGGAATGACATCGCAATACCTTAAGACCCGAATACAACAGCACAAACTGGACTGTAATAACCACAGAGAGGGAAAAAGTGCATTGGTGGCACATTACCTGGAGATGGGTCACAGATTTGACTTTGAGAGAGCGTCGGTTTTGGACACGGAACCACATTATAAGAGGCGATTATTTTTGGAGATGCTGCATGTACGGGAGGATGAGCGCTCTGTGAATTTCCGCACTGATATTCAGGGTGTTAGCTCCACGTATAGCTACTTGTTGCAGATTCATAAGGACCGTGTTGGCGACCATACACTGGATCCCATTTTCTTTTGAATTTTGAATCTGTAGTGCCTGTTAGTTATGCCACACACATAACGCATGCAGATGTTTGATTGTGTTAGCCGGCATTGCAGTTTCCATCGTCTGGTTTGTTTACATTGTGGATAGTTGAATAGATCTGACAGCCTGACTAACTTGACCAATGATTACGTTGTTTGTTACGTTTGTGCTTTGTTGCTGGACTTCCTGTGTTTTTAGTTTCATGTTTTTCTCAGTGGTTCTCACTAGAATGTAAAAGAAGACCCTGAGGTAACCTGTGGAGTTTTTTTTTTTTAATGTAATTTAATTTTTTGACCGCTTATTTTAGTGTGTTTGTAGGTAGTTTTGTTTTCCACTGTCAAAGAGAAGTAGCCGTCCTTGTATTATTTTTTGTGAAATGTCATACCGTCCTGTAGCTGCCTACTCGCGTCTAGTTGTAAGTAAATGTTTTGTTGGTACTGTATTTATTTTGATGGTTTGTTATTATAGCGTACCCTCTAAAGAAGGCAAAAATAATTGCCGAAAGCTTAGGGATTGAGCAAATGTACGTGTTTTTTTAATTACCCTTCCGTGTTGGCTGCTATCCCCAGAAGCAAATTTTTTTAATCGTTAATAACTACAGCCGAGAATACATTTTTATCTGAAGATTAAGATGGGGTTCTTTCAAGACATCTCGAACGTGTACGGACATAACACTACCAGACAGATGAAACAGTGGATTAACTTTACTACAAAGCTGGCTGCAAGAATAAACAGGAAGCATTTCTTGCTTAGATGCAGACGTAACGGTCTCATACCCGCACACATTCAGAACAACTCAAAATCCTTGTTTGCACTTTTGGATGGATCAAGAGGACAGATCACAAGAAAGGTTAAGGAACTTAATGATAGGTTAGGCAGTAAGATTCTAAATTTTGAAATTTCAATTACATATTATGACATAAAGTCAATGAATGAGTCAATTTGTAACATTGAACACGGTCTGAGCACACAATTGCCGAGGCATGTCATAACCGAATTCAAACAGAGAGTAAAATTAATTTTTAATAAAGAGTTTAGTAAGATAAGAAAGGCTAATGTAAGTAAATTCAATAATCTGTTGAGTAGGGCCGCACAGTTCAGCAGCGTAGCACATAACAGTGAGGGTTGGTTCATAAATAGGTCGAGTGTCACGGTTCCCCTCGATGTACGTAATTTCCTATCGCTGGGGCCCAAGTTTGGATTTCGCCCTAATAAGAAAGATATATCCATTCCAAGGCTTCTGTCAGATGTCGAACAGATTGTGGATAAAACACCATCAGACACTGCTAACGTAATAAGATCACAACTGACTAACATAATTACCAACCATCTGTTGCATAGCGACAGGGAGATGAACACCACAGCATTTGTGAACCGTCTACATGCGGACACAAAGAAGTTCCTCACGCAGGACCGAGAGGATCCGATACTGATCTTACCGGCAGACAAGGGTCAAATCACAGTCGCCATGGACACATCAGAGTACATCAGTAAGTCGAACATGCTTTTGTCAGACGGGTGCACTTATAATATCTTAGACAAGGACCCCACTAGTTCCATACAGAGAAAGGGTAACAGAATTTGTAAAGAATGGTTGGACAGCAAGTACATTGATTATCGCACTTACCGAAGGTTGTCTTGTAGCAATGGGGTAATTCCGAAGTTTTATGGCCTGCCGAAGGTACACAAACCCGAATGTCCTTTGCACCCTATAGTCTCCTTTATCGGCTCTCCAACCTATAACCTGTCTAAGTATGTTGCGGCCATATTGGAAGGTTCTCTGGCTAATCGAACCACTTATAACGTAGCTGATGTTTTTGCTTTTGCGGCAGAAATGAAGGATCGGGTGTTGCCACCGGGTTTCGTCTTGGTCTCCTTTGATGCCGTATCACTGTTCACCAACATACCAGTGGAATTGGTCTTGGATGTGGTTAGAGAAGAATGGCCAAGCGTATCGGTACATACTGAGATACCACAACAGTCACTGATCAAGGCTATCGAGTTTTTGTTTGAGTCCGCTACTTTTTCCTTTAAAGATGCTTACTATCGACAGGAGCGTGGGACACCGATGGGTAGTCCGTTGAGTCCGATAGTTGCGACGTTAATAATGGATAGGCTGCTCGACGTGACTCTGCCTCAGCTTCCCTACGAGCTTCCATTTATCTGTAAGTATGTGGACGACATCATTTGCGCGGTGCCAGCAACTGAGGTGGACGGTACGCTGGATAGGCTGAATGCCTTTGACTACCGTTTGCAGTTCACGGTTGAGACTGAGACTGACGGTGCAGTTCCGTTCTTGGATGCGTTGGTGATTAGACGTGAGGACCAGTCAATGCTTTTGAATTGGTATACAAAACCCACATATACCGGCCGTTTCATCAACTTTCTTTCTAACCACCCATTACATCAGAAAATCAACACAGTCAGAGCAATGCGAGATAGAGTAATGAGGATATCACATGTTATGTTCCACAAAGAAAACCTAAGAAGGTTGTATGATGTCTTTAGTAATAATGGATACCCAAGAACTATGCTAAAGCGAATCATCTACAACTCTTCGGCGCATCCACCTTATTTGCAGAACACCTCCCTCACGCATCCTGGCACAGTTCCGTTGGTGCGGCAACAGAAAAGATATGTTCGGTTTCCCTACATCCCGGGCCTTACGGAGAAGGTGATCGGAGTGGTGCGTAACCTGGATGTGTGTGTGGCTGGTTACAATAGTAAACCTTCTGCTGACCTGTTCTCCAAGGTGAAAGACAATGTACCCCTTCTACAACAAACGAATGTCATCTATAAGATACCCTGTGGAAGGTGCAATGGGGTCTATATAGGAATGACATCGCAATACCTTAAGACCCGAATACAACAGCACAAACTGGACTGTAATAACCACAGAGAGGGAAAAAGTGCATTGGTGGCACATTACCTGGAGATGGGTCACAGATTTGACTTTGAGAGAGCGTCGGTTTTGGACACGGAACCACATTATAAGAGGCGATTATTTTTGGAGATGCTGCATGTACGGGAGGATGAGCGCTCTGTGAATTTCCGCACTGATATTCAGGGTGTTAGCTCCACGTATAGCTACTTGTTGCAGATTCATAAGGACCGTGTTGGCGACCATACACTGGATCCCATTTTCTTTTGAATTTTGAATCTGTAGTGCCTGTTAGTTATGCCACACACATAACGCATGCAGATGTTTGATTGTGTTAGCCGGCATTGCAGTTTCCATCGTCTGGTTTGTTTACATTGTGGATAGTTGAATAGATCTGACAGCCTGACTAACTTGACCAATGATTACGTTGTTTGTTACGTTTGTGCTTTGTTGCTGGACTTCCTGTGTTTTTAGTTTCATGTTTTTCTCAGTGGTTCTCACTAGAATGTAAAAGAGGACCCTGAGGTAACCTGTGGAGTTTTTTTTTTTTAATGTAATTTAATTTTTTGACCGCTTATTTTAGTGTGTTTGTAGGTAGTTTTGTTTTCCACTGTCAAAGAGAAGTAGCCGTCCTTGTATTATTTTTTGTGAAATGTCATACCGTCCTGTAGCTGCCTACTCGCGTCTAGTTGTAAGTAAATGTTTTGTTGGTACTGTATTTATTTTGATGGTTTGTTATTATAGCGTACCCTCTGAAGAAGGCAAAAATAATTGCCGAAAGCTTAGGGATTGAGCAAATGTACGTGTTGTTTTAATTACCCTTCCGTGTTGGCTGCTATCCCCAGAAGCAAATTTTTTTAATCGTTAATAACTACAGCCGAGAATACATTTTTATCATATGATTGAGGTTAAAAATTAAATTAGTTCCTTTACAGAGACTGTGCATATTAACATATATTTGTAGAACGATTGCACAGAATGATATACATGTGTATACATATGTATATATTACAGAAATCAATCATTACAAATTTAAATATTTCTTCGTAACATGTACCTGTTAATTTGAATAGACTCTTTTTCCATAATCGCCCCTGAGAAAACGTTTTGTCAATTTACACGTACCTACGTAGAATCTCACCTTTTAGTCGTAGAAAATGCCACATTTAGCTGGCCGTGTGCAAAAAGGGGTTGAAGTAAATACATTCCAACTAAATCCAAAGTTTGTCCACATTTATAGTTATAGCAATACAGACCTTGATTGGAAATTGTATTCTTTGTAATATGATTGGTGCGTATGTATATGAAATTGAAAATCACATTACAGGTGACCGAGACTTACGATTGGCCGAATCACAAATGTTGATATAACTTTCTTTAAACCAAAATTAGATTCCTTGTTCCTCCAGGCTATTTTTCACATCGCAGAAGTTATCCGCAAAAATCAAATTAAAATAAATTCAACTAAATATACAAAAATTAATCTAACCTCAAAATAATATAAAATAGTTTAATTCCTTCAAATTCTTGTACTAAATGTTTGATTAGAGGAAAAGTTCTTGTTTATTTTCTTTGGAGTCATCCTCATTTCTGGCATAATGAGCTGATGTTCACGTTCTAGGCTTCTTTCTTGCGCTCTGTCAATTCGCACACTATTTTAATTTCTGCGTTCTTGTAGTTTGTAGGGGCTATGGTATGGTAGAACTGAGTTATATGCCATCTGTGTCTTTCGATATACTTTGACCTGGAAGATGTTTTGTATGTGGGGCTAAATACGTACAATTTATTGCTGTACGACAGTTTGTTTACATCCTGAAATTATTAATAAATAAGTAAATGTGTTCTACAAATAATCTGTAATAAACTCACCTTATGCTATGCGTTCGGTTGTTTGTGAAATTTCACCATCAAAATATTAGGTTAGGACGTTAGGTAATAGGTGGTTGTTCTTCACATTGGCGCTGTCCGCAGACCCGACTGGTGTACATGGGTGCCATCTAAGCTATGTCTCAAACTGTAATCAATTAGAGGTAAAGTAGGCGGCCAAATTTAAACGAAAAGCTAATCATCTCTATTAATTTACTTACTGTGTTTTCGTAGCAGATTAACTGCGCGGTGACATTCGCTATTTGTCAAATTTTACCAGATCATTCCAATTATGCTTGTATGTATAGGTATTAAGGGTATACCGGTATTAAGTACGTATACAAATTGCTTAGCTCTGTACTCTGTAGATACCCACTGCAATGTGAATAGGTTATGTTATGATGAGGTTATGGTGGTTGCGTTTTTGACGTTTCTAGCTCGCAGCCATGACGACGCGGAATAAACAGCTACTGAAATGTTGAGGTCCTTTCACCAAAATCGCTCGAGTTTCGGAAAATTTTGAAGCAAAAACGCCCGAGAGGTCGTTTTTCATCGATTTCGAAAACTCACGCAACGTAGAATGGTCCATGCGGGGGGACAGTCGCGCTCCGCGCGACTGAAACGCCTTCCCCATTTTTTCCATAAGCAATCAAGAATGGACTTTCTGGCAGGTGAAACACCGATATAAAATCGTTCAATTGCGTTTACTTAATATAGACTAGTGGACCTGTAGACCGCCTATTGGGTAGATCAGTGAATAGGTACATCGCAAGAATCGATAGACCGCATATACACTGGCTGTCTTAAAATAAGACTTTTTTGCAAAATCAAACTTTTAAGTTGATATAAAGTTGTTTCTATGGACTCATATATACAACAACAAAAATTGCTCAATTAAAAAAATAATCTCTCCCGCAAGTGAAAAAAAATATAATTTGTCGCAATAAATTTGATTTTCCTTTTGAAGGTTGCTTTTTCTTTTCAAGTTGTATAATTTTAACAATACGTATGGTGTGAAACAAAAGTATAAAAAATATAGTATTCTAATGCAACGTACTTAAATTGCATAAAATGGCATAAAATTTAGTAATTTTAACAAATTTAGCTGACTTTCATTATCAATACAAATTACGACAAATCTAACAATTGTTTTTTGCAAGTGGCTAAAATGATTTTAATAAAAATGTAAAAAAGTTTTAGACTCCTTGCAGAAGACCCAGATAGCTTTCAATCGGGCAAAATTTGGTGGTGGTATACGTGGCTCCGTAGAGATAACTTTTTATCAACATATAATGTAAATTGTCAATTTGTCAAATTAAACACTAAGTTATTTTTCATATAATGGCATGTTTTTGGCCCAGCAACTACAATCTACTGAATCTACTCTTATATAGAGAGCTTTATTGCAAAAAAGAATATTTTTGATTTGTTTTTTTATTTTAGATTTAAATAAAGATGTTTGCCACTTGAAAAAAAAAACAATTGTTAGATTTTGTTCCCAGTTAATTTACATGGAATACAAAAAAAAGCTTTAATTGTTAAAATTACTCAATTTTAAAACCTAAATCTTGCAGTAAAGTAATATTTTTATACTATTATTTCACACCCTATAGTTAAAAATTTTCAACTTGATAAATACTTAAAGCTAACTACAAAAAAAAACAATTTAAAAAAATTAAAAACATTAGGCTTCTGGTGGGAGACCTACTTTTTTTCTTAATTGGGTCAATCTTGTTGATGTTATATGTGGGTTCATAGAGACAACTTAAATCAACTTAAAACTGATTTTCCAAAAAGTTGTTTTTATACACCCTGCAGCTTGGTTGGTCACTACTTATACAGATTGGTATTGTAGATTAATAACATTGTAGATATATTGGAGAATCTGTAATACATGTATAATAAGTATTTTTAAATACCTTTATCTCTTACTATTTAGTTACATTGGTATGATAACTGGTAAAACAAATAAATAAACAAACCTCTATTAAATTATAGACATACTTTATTGTAACTTCATTATTGTACAAACAAAAGCAAAAATTACCAGTAAAGTGATAATGAAATAAGTATGTAAAACATATGATTGAGGCTAAAAATTAAATTAGTTACTTTACAGAGAATGTTCATATAATATATATTTGTACAACAATTACATCATTGTATAAATATGTATATATTACAGAAAACAATAAAATAAGTAATAAATGGAATATTTACAAATTTAAATATTTCTTCGTAACATGTTGGTATTGTTTTTTTTTTCAAGTGACAAACTGATCTTAATAAATATATAAAAAACAAATTAGGTCCCTTGCTGAAGACCTAGATTGCTTTCAATTGGGCAAAATTTGTTGATAGTATAGATGGGTCCATAGAAACAACTTTTTATCAACTTATATAATGTCAATTGTATATTTGCCAAATTTAACATTAAGTTATTTTTTATATACTGGCATGTTGTTGGTTCAGCAACTACAATCTACACTTATAAGCTTTATTGAAAAAAAATATTTTTGATTTATTTTTTCTTAAATTAAAGATGTTTGTTACTTGAAAAAAAATATAATTGTTAGATTTTGTTCCCAGTTAATTTACATGGAATACAAAAAAAAGCTTTAATTGTTAAAATTACACAATTTTATGCCAAGTGCAGGAGACCTAAATCTTGCGGTAGAGTAATATTTTTATACTATTATTTCACAATCTATAGTTAAAAATTTTCAACTTGAAAAATACTTTACCCTTACTACAAAAAAAAACAATTGAAACAAAATATAAACTTTAGGCTTCTTGTGGGAGACCTATTTTTTTCTTAATTGTGTCAATCTTGTTGATGTTATATGTGGGTTCATAGACAACTTAAATCAACTTAAAGCTTTGATTTTCCAAAAAGTTTTTTTTATACACTGTACTGCTTGGTTGGTCACTACTCATACAGATTGGTATTGTAGATTAATAACATTAATATTTTTAAGATTAGTATTTTTAAATAACAAATAAGCAATGATAAATAAGTATGTAAAACATATGATTGAGGTTAAAAATTAAATTAGTTCCTTTACAGAGACTGTGCATATTAACATATATTTGTAGAACGATTGCACATCATTCTATACATGTGTATACATGTGTATATATTACAGAAATCAATAAAATAAGCAAAAAAATGGAGTATTTACAAATTTAAATATTTCTTCGTAACATGTACCTGTTAATTTGAATAGACTCTTTTTCCATAATCGCCCCTGAGAAAACGTTTTGTCAATTTACACGTACCTACGTAGAATCCCACCTTTTAGTCGTAGAAAATGCCACATTTAGCTGGCCGTGTGCAAAAAGGGGTTGAAGTAAATACATTCCAACTAAATCCAAAGTTTGTCCACATTTATAGTTATAGCAATACAGACCTTGATTGGAAATTGTATTCTTTGTAATATGATTGGTGCGTATGTATATGAAATTGAAAATCACATTACGGGTGACCGAGACTTACGATTAGCCGAATCACAAATGTTGATATAACTTTCTTTAAACCAAAATTAGATTCCTTGTTCCTCCAGGCTATTTTACACATCGCAGATGTTATCCGCAAAAATCAAATTAAAATAAATTCAACTAAATATACAAAAATTAATCTAACCTCAAAATAATATAAAATAGTTTAATTCCTTCAAATTCTTGTACTAAATGTTTGATTAGAGGAAAAGTTCTTGTTTATTTTCTTTGGAGTCATCCTCATTTCTGGCATAATGAGCTGATGTTCACGTTCTAGGCTTCTTTCTTCCGCTCTGTCAATTCGCACACTATTTTAATTTCTGCGTTCTTGTAGTTTGTAGGGGCTATGGTATGGTAGAACTGAGTTATATGCCATCTGTGTCTTTCGATATACTTTGACCTGGAAGATGTTTTGTATGTGGGGCTAAATACGTACAATTTATTACTGTACGACAGTTTGTTTACATCCTGAAATTATTAATAAATAAGTAAATGTGTTCTACAAATAATCTGTAATAAACTCACCTTATGCTATGCGTTCGGTTGTTTGTGAAATTTCACCATCAAAATATTAGGTTAGGACGTTAGGTAATAGGTGGTTGTTCTTCACATTGGCGCTGTCCGCAGACCCGACTGGTGTACATGGGTGCCATCTAAGCTATGTCATGGCTATGTCTCAAACTGTAATCAATTAGAGGTAAAGTAGGCGGCCAAATTTAAACGAAAAGCTAATCATCTCTATTAATTTACTTACTGTGTTTTCGTAGCAGATTAACTGGGCGGTGACATTCGCTATTTGTCAAATTGTACCATATCATTTCAATTATGCTTGTATCAAATTGCTTAACTCTGTAGATACCCACTGCAATGTGAATAGGTTATGTTATGATGAGGTTATGGTGGTTGCGTTTTTGACGTTTCTAGCTCGCAGCCATGACGACGCGGAATAAACAGCTACTGAAATGTTGAGGTCCTTTCACCAAAATCGGTCGCGTTTCGGAAAATTTTGAAGCAAAAACGCCCGAGAGGTCGTTTTTCGTCGATTTCGAAAACTCACGCAACGTAGAATGGTCCATGCGGGGGGACAGTCGCGCTCCGCGCGACTGTAATACCTTCCCCATTTTTTCCATAAGCAATCAAGAATGGACTTTCTGGCAGGTGAAACACCGATTTAAAATTGTTCAATTGCGTTTACTTAATATAGACAAGGAATGCAGTGTCATTTTTTAATTTGAAATAACATCAAAAATAGCGGCGTAACCATAGCCAACTTTTGTTTTTCTTATGGGCGCCAAGTTGAATTTTGGCATTTTCCGATAGTCGTGTCTTTTCTCATTTCCGCAATGTATAACATGTTAGAAATATTTTTTTAAAATAATGATGTAATAATCAAAAAACCTTCAGGTACCTAACTGGAGCTTGGTTACAGACCGCCGGACTCATTGCCAAGCAACGTCAACAAAATGCACTTGGATCAAGCCCGCTTCTCAGCGTTGGGTTTGCCATTTAACCAAATAAACCTTAATTGTGGTTGATTGTGACTGTAAAATGCCATTTACCAATAACGAAAAGCGTGATATGATTAGGGTTTATTATCGTTCTCATAGAAATGCCCAATCGTACAAAATTCCTAACATTGGACAAAAATTTAGCATGCCATGCATCGTTTAGTAAACCCCGCAATTCTTATAATCCTCATGGAAATGTTGTAAACGATCAAAGAGATATTTTGGAAATGGTGAACGTTAGATTACCATAATTTGCATGCTTCAACTACTGGTTTTTAGATAAATGACGATCCTGGGATTTCTACGCAGGAAATAGCCTTTAATTTGCAATTGCCGCAAACACGTGTTTGGAGAGCATTACGAACAAAGAAATTGAAACCGTACAAACTCCACACAAGTCAAACTTTGCAGTTGTACAAAATTATTTTAATCAACAATTTCCAAGTCGCTGGATTGGTAATGGTGGAGTGGTGGAATCTCCTGCTATGTCCGACGAAATTTATCACGATACTCGCAGAAATATCGAGGATCTGCGGGATCGAATAACAAATGCGGTCAATGCTATTCCGGAAAGAATAGTTAGAAGAGCATAACTACATGTCGAAAAGCTGGCTCGGTTTTATGCCTTCAAGAAAATGGCGACCAATTTGAAGATTTACTTAAAAAATAAGCTTATCGTTGTATAAACTTGCTTGTTTTACAATTTGAATGTTTTTAATCCAAAGGTCAGTCCGGCGTCGGCGGTCTGTAACCAAGCGCCAGTTGGGTACCTGATAAGCAACGAGAAACAGAAGAAAGTTTTTCATTATTAAATCATTGTTTTAAAAAATAATGCCAACATGTTATACATTGCGGAAATAAGAAAAACAAAACTTGGCCATGGTTAGGCCGCCATCTTTGATGTTATTTCAAATTAAAAAATAACACTACATTCCTTGTTAAAAAGTCGCTCCAGAATGTTTTTGTTTCAAATGTCTAGCTACGTTTGGTTTTGAATAAAAAATTAAAAACGATATCTTAACATTCCAGTTTTTTTGCGGATATCTTTAAAATGAAAAATGATAACTAAAATTTCTTTTCAGATAATTGATCAGCACAAAAATACAAAACTTTGCCAAATTCAAACATAGGCTCTATCTCGATTAATAAGCGAGATCCCCATGGTGAGTCTCGAAATTGAATCACCCGGTATTGACTAGTTACATTACTTTTTACACAAACTGTGAAATGATAAAGATTTTAAAGGTAAGCATTTTGAAGATCGAGTGTTTATTTTACAGACTTGTTTGAAGAATTCATTTTTGCAAAATAGATTTCCATAATAAAACAAAAAGTATCGATTGAAAATCGTCAATGTATTCATACAGTATTTTCTCTTCTTCAACTTTGTCAAGGGTTTCTCAAAATTAGATGTTTCCTTATGAAAAAAAAAAGTGAGTTTAACTGCTAAAACTACCTTTAGGACTATGCTAAAGTTCAAATTCGATATTCTTACTACGTTAATTTATTAATTAGTTAATTTATAGTTTATAAAAGATTTGCTTTGGTCCCCAACCGGCATGCCAGGAGCGCAAAATATAATTAAATATTCTTGCCACGGTAGTGAATTAGTTAAAAATTAGTTCGGACCACGCTGAGATGTGCTTGCAACGGTAATAAGGATTGGCATGGTGTGGTTGTCTATTATAGAAACGAGTTTCCAAAATACTTGTTTGGGGCCCCTGTTGTTGGGGGCCCTGGGCAACTGTCATTTTGCCCATGGGATAACGCGCAACTGCCAATACTGCAGGATTTCTTCAACTGATTCTGAGCGTAGGAACTTCTTGTTAGGTGCGTCGACAACTCATCCACATGACTAGACCACCCCAGACAATCGTCGATCTCAAGTCCCAACAAGCGACATGAAGTGTACCGACTTACAGCCAAGTTGGATGTCATGGCAGCTATTCTGCTTGCCAAATACAACGCACTTTGTTTTAGATGCGTTCATGACCAGCCTATTAACAGTCATCCACCGCATCACACTATCTTACGCTGTCGATGCCTTCACACGCAACTCATCGAAATCGTCAGCGAAAAGAGAGATAATAATATCATCGGCGTATAGCGGGACGCCAGCGTCGCCCAAGATGGAGGGGAGGTCATCAATATATACTAAAAAACAGTGTCGGGCGGGATAATGTGTCATCGTCTATGACTATACTTTGCGGTTACCTAGATAATATAGAATTTGCCTTTGCAATGAGTTCATAATATTTATCTTCAATAGAGATTTGAATTTCATTACATTCATGTAATGATAACTTGATATGATCTACACGCCATTCAATGTTTTCGATGTTCTTTTTATTAGGTGTAGAAAGTAACTCGAAATTGGCAAGATGCTTTTCAAACACAGTCAAACGCTATTTAAGAAAGCCACGGTTTCTACTCAACAATATTAATTGTTGCTCAGACATGGTGAAATTGGTGCTTGATTTATATGATATTTTCTGCTGGTTGCTGCTTCCTTACATCCAATGACGACGGACCATTTTCTTTGGTGATGAATAGACTGTAAACTTAGAGAGATCTTTCAAGTATCTCAACTCGAGACACCACGACCGATCACACCGTGCGATCCACGGCCAGAATGTCAGTAAGATTTTTAGGATCTATCTGTAGCGTAGCCCACAAATTCGTCTATAGGAAATATGTTTTAAAATCAAGTAGTGGTAGTTATGCAGTAGCGGTGGTTATGTATTTTTATAAAATAGAAAGTCTCAATATATCCACCGTTTCCAATAGACGTTTTTAAATATCTTCGATCTACGATCTATGTTGTAATTTATTATAGGGACATAGAGCTACAATCTATGTTTTATTTTATTATGGGGACATACATTAAATGTTCTCCATAATCGTCACTAAATCTACAATGCATTTTCAAAATTTTAAATATAAATGAAGCATTTGTCACTTTTCTTTGTTTCACAGAACAGTGATTATTTATTTAATTGATTACACTTATTAATTGAATTACATTCTTTTTTCATTAATTTATTAATTTTTTTTTATTACCTCGTTTGATTGTCTTTGTGGGCTGTATTTGTCTTCTAATATACACCCACGACGTTCCTTGCACCACAATTTGGGAGCCGTAAATGATGCTGATATTGCTTGTCTTAGTGCACCCCCTAGTTGGACATCATAGCTTAGCACAGGTTAATCCAGTGGAAAGGTGCCGCACCCTCAATCCTATATTTATAGCGGTATTCAGTATTCTACAGGAATTCCGTAGTTAGAAAGAAATAATTCGGTAGGTGTTACGCCATGGTCACCAGATCAATAATCATATTTATAAATAAAACGTAAAATCTGGTGTATCAGTGTTTTAATTCTTGCAAGAACGGTTTTACATTATTTATATTTGTCTTTAGTTGCAAAACTTCGGGGTTTCGCAACTACATATTGTTAAGAATAGGCTTGGAACTCGTAACACATTTATTAAAAGTACATACAATCGCTTACAATGACATATCATTCATTAATTATCAGTAATCATATTATTATGGTATCTACGATGGTAACCAAACCGTCCAAGGCCACCTCTTTCTGTCCAAGCAACCCTTGACGACCCACGCTCGCACTCCTAACGTCCTGACCCAGACTGCGGCGTTGTTAACAGTCGGCCATGCTACTGAGATCCACGTCCTCGTGGATTTGTATCCGCTAAGGCTACCTCTCATTAAAAGAAACTAATACACATAAAACCGATACGATCATGAACAAATCGTGCAAGACTCTGTGGACGAAACACAGGAAAACATATGCTGAACAACGTCTGCCCACAATTATCATCGTTAAGGGTCGATTTTCACTTTTTCGGATTCCACGTCGGAATCCAAACTTATTTCGACGTTAAATGGCATCAACTTCAACTTCAACAACAAGAGATACTGCTATCTTGTAATTGCTCTGTCGACTCATTCGCTTTCCACATCGGAATCTGAACTTATTTCGACGCTGAACTTATCAATAGACACTTTGTCCTTTGTGTTTCCTCTGCGATCGAGGAAACCCCAACTTATTTGGATTCCAAAGGCCTATGGATGCCAATGGGAGATTCGTCGCCCATGAGCCTCTGACGTTTAAATGCTGACCTATTGATGTTGACATTCTTCCTAGGTGGCGTATGTGATATATCAAATTCGACACTTTTTATCAACACTCAGCTTCCATTTACTTCTTTGCGACATGTTCTGCTTGATTTGACATTTGGCCAGCAGATATCATTCGTTTGCCGTAATCGCTGCTGACATCTCATATTGGTGAACTTGGTGGCATAATACGCGAAGACACGTAAGCCTATCCCACCGCTGCTCTGTTAAGAATATACTTGGAACTCGTAACACATTTATAAAGGTACATACAATCGCTTACAATGACATATCATTCGTTAATTATCAGTAATCATATTAATATGGTAACTACGATGGTAACCAAACCGTGCAAGGCCACCTTTGACACCCTTCTGTCGAAGCAACCTTTGACGACCCACGCTCGCGCTCCTAACGCCCTGACTCATATTGCTGTTAACAATATACAAAACAATATCACAACTGAATATGTCGGCTTTTGGTTAGTAGCTACATATCTAAATTATAAGTAGTAAAAAGATCAACCAAAACCGATTTGCTTTTAAAATATCCAGTCACACGATTTACTTTCCCTATATAGTTTCTAAAATTTGTAAATACTTATAACTCCTACTTTTGGTTCAAACCGGATGTTGATAAAATCATCATCTCCTGCTGATTGATAATATATCCTACAAGAAGTTATATCAGAGACACGTCGATGTGTGAATCCATAGATTCTAAAGCTTTGGGTTATCAAAATTTCCTTGTGTAAATGAAATATTCAATTGAGCAACGTACCCGGAGCTCATTTATTATGCGGCATATGTTCTGTAAGTTGTCCGTGCCCATCAGAGTCAAAACTGAAATAATTGGATGCTGCGCGACCTGAATAGGTGCGTCATACGTGTGTGTGTGTGTGTGTGTGTGTCCGTGGTTGAAATACCAAACCGACACTAGAGGGCAGACAACACCGACAGTGCCCAAACGTGTGAACTGCGCTTACTATTGATTTTCATCCATGATTGCTACTACCACCACACAGATAAATTTATCTAATTAAAAAATGAAAAGACTGTTTAAAAAACTGCTCCGAACGAAATTAATTAATATGCGCTTCATTTTTTTTGCAAAAACATGCGGCGGAATAACATTTGTAGTACCTATAATACCTCATTAGAATGAAAAGACTAATTAAAAAAAAAACTGCTCCGAACGAAATTAATTAATACGCGCTTAATTTTTTTTTGCAAAAACATGCGGCGGAATAACATTTGTAGTATAATACCTCATTAATAATAATAATATTATTATAATAATATTCCTTTATTTGGAATACACAATTATATACACTTAACAGCATTATACATTAGGGTGGGTCGAAAAAAATAAATATTTATTTTCAGTGCTGAAAAGTTGCCTGTTGTAACAGAAGAATACCGCACAAAAAAATATTTTACATCTTCCGTTCGTGCATCGTACTTAAAAATAATGAAAAAATACAATAATTGTAAATTTTTTAAGTTAGTTATAACTTCCTTAATAAATACGCTTTACTTTTTTATGCTTACTTTATGATTTCAATAACCTAACTAAATGATCAATAGTCTAATTTTTCCAATCACGCGACGTCTTAGAAAAAATAACGAATAATTTTCGTTTGCGCGAACGAAAAAAATCTCCTCTCCTAACATTTACTCAATGCCAACTGTTCTACTTAAGTCAAAAATAATAATAATAATAATAATAATAAGCTAATACAACAGTATTCTTAACTTAAATTAAAATACTCAAATAAACGTGAAGAAAGAAAGCAAAACAAAATAAATCAAAAATTAATCCATAATTATAATATTAATATTACCGAAATTATTCAATTCAAACATTATCGATACTGCGCGCGCAGATCACACCAAACCACTGACTATGTTGCACACAAAAAGCACGCAACATAAATTCTGAGAGCGCTGCATGATACAACGTTTTTTTATAAATATGTAATTTATTCGTTCTAATACAATACAATAATAATTTATAGTGCTCATAATACAATACTATATAATATATATATACATCTTTAACACACAGTACTGCACCACAACACTACGCGATTCTGTCCCTCCTGCTTGATCCTGGAATGGCCGCTTCGCCGCCGTCCTGAATCAATGGAATTAAGGGCATGATTGGCTTCCTTTATTTCTGGCCTGTTTATATACAGGGTCTCACGGAACTGGTACATTAGAAGTTCCTCATGTTCTACTATTTCTGGAAAATTGAAATTTTGGAACTAGAATTTACTCGATGAGCTCTTCAGCTAAAATATTCTCAAGTTAACTGTCACGTCCAGTCACCGGAAGTCGGTATCAACTTTGTTATTTTGAATGGAATGATATAATTTTTATTTTATTTTTGGTTTCTACGTATCAAAACATCATTTTTGATAATGTTTCCCTATACCTAAATATCACCATTTTTGAGTTTTTATTATTTTACTATTTTTTGGTGATTTTCGCGGTTACGTTTAAAATTGAATATCTCGGTTATTATTAAAACTAGAAGTTTCATGATTGGTGGTCCAAAACTAGAAACATGACAGAACATCGTCTGTTTCTGTCATTTAGATCATGATGATATCTTATACAGGGTGTTCAACATTTACAACACAATAATTGAATTTTCAAACGTAAAAAACTAATTTTTTTTCAAAAGGATCAGCCTGTATACTGATACGCCATTCGATAGGAAATCGTATTCCCTATCAATCAATATTAAGATTCCCTATATCTATCTTTAATAGTTTTTGTGATATTGTCAGTATAAAAGCATGCAAACTAAATACAAAACGATTTATTCTTTATTTATAGGAATGTAACAACTTTGGAACAGCAGGAAAACAGAAAAATATTGAAAAGGTTTCTTAAAACTAAAATAATAGATTTGGGATATCTAACTTAATTATGTCGTTCGAAATGCTGCCCGTTCTGCTCCAAACATTTTAAAACACTTCGCTGTACTGCGGTCATCGTCGCTCTTCGGATTTCTTGTCGCTGAAGTCCATTAATGGCGGCTACTACTCTGTTAGTCAATTCT
>OZ014508.1:40876113-40923613 GCA_963966075.1 Aphodius sticticus | reverse complement strand
CATCATCGGGTGGTGGAAAAGATGGTGCGCGCGAAATTCAAATCCGAATAAATTTGATGCGAAAATTTGAATTTGAATTTCGGTTTGCGCATGCGTGGGAATTTTTACGCTCGAATATAAAATCGTAGTGCGTTCTCTCTCTAACAGCGACGTGTGAGTCATACACTCCAGGTTCCAGCGTTCGGGCGCGCTCGGCAGATCGGCGGACTTGGGTTCGGCCATCTTCGTGCGGAGTGCGTGCGGATGTGTGGCGGTGTGGCGGCTGTAGAAGTGTCCTTATATATCTACTGTTGTCGACCTAGAACAAATGACTCATCAAGTGATCGTTGGGCGTAATTATTTGGACCAACAGCATGTTATGTTAGTAAAAAATAGCCTGATCGCGTCTTAATTAAACATTTACCAGAAAGAAATTCGTGGTAGTGAAGCCCCAATTGGCATAAATAGAATCGAAGTTATCGCTGCTAAAGACATTTTTTCGGGGACGTAGATGAAAATAGCAAAATTATTTGCAAGCAAGCTTTAATATCATATACCGATTGTATATCAACGTCAACGCAAACTTTAGGGAGAACGAACACGGTATCTCTTACTATCAAGTGTACGGAAACACCGGTTGTCCATCATCCGTATAGAATGGCACATTCTGAACGCATTATTTTACAAGGAATAATTCAAAAATTACTTAGTCCCAACTCCCATCACACTTGTAAAGAAAACATCAGGCGATCGCAGGCTATGTGTTGGTTGCCGAAGATTGAATGTAATTACCATTAAGGATCGTTATCCTTTACCACTAATCGAAGACTAATTTGATAGATTGGGTGGCAATAAATATTTCACGGGACTCAATCTTATGGCTGGGTATTATCAGGTACCAGGTAGTGCAGAATCATCCCAAGGACGGCTTCTGTTACTCCGGAAGGTCACAATGAATTCCTACGTATGCCGTTTGGCTTAACAAATGCGCCAGTAGTATTTCAGCGGCTCATAAACGTTGCGTTAGGTTCATACAAGTACATAATAGCGTTCCCGTACATAGATGATGTAATAATACCTTCACGAACGATAGAAGAAGGGTTAGAAAGACTGAAACTGGTGATGAGCAAGTTGCGAGAGCGTAAATTGACATTAAACTTAAGTAAGTGCTGCTTCTTCAAAACTAAAATCGAGTACTTGGGAAGGGAGATTAGTACTGAAGGAGTTAAACCAGTCCAAAGGAAGGTGCAAGCGGTACTAGGAATGTCACCACCTTGTAACGTCAAACAAGTGCGACAGTTCCTAGGGCTATCAGATTACTTCAGAAAATGTATACCTGGTTATGCCTTAATAGTCGAACCACTTAGTAAATTGACACGCAAGAACACATCTTGGGAATGGGGTACGTTTCAGCAGAATTCGTTCGCTAAAGTAAAACAATTATTAACGACAAGACCCGTTTTATCAATATTTGGCTCAACGCTTCGGACAGTTGCAAACCGATGCGAGTTCTATTGGCTGTAATCCTGATCCAATATGATGAAAATGGACATAGATTAGCGGGGGGCTATTATAGTAAGTAAACAACTATTGCTCAAAGGCAGTATTACTCATACGAACTTGAAACCATGGCGGTAGTTTTTGTAACGCATTGCGAACAACGTTCTCAAAAAAGGATCTGTACCGCGCGTAGGGTGATGGTGGCTAGAAGTACAAAACTAACTTTGAGAGAGTATCGACTATGTACCAAATCGGTGCATGTGGATGCACTTAGGCGAAGCCCTGTAGGCACTATAGAAGTATAATAAGTAGATACAACGGAACCGGATTGGATAATCGCCCCGCAACTACAAGACGAACAAATCAGCAGAATTAGAAGTATTTTGGCTGACGGTGCCCGAAATTCACAAACGAAACAGTATTTCGACACCTATCAATTGAAGAACGGGAAGGTGTACAAATGCTTAAGGGACGGTCGTAACACTTAGGTATTACCAAAGGCAACCAGACTGCAAATATGCCGATTGCGCTACCACGATGGGGGACATTTAGGTCTCGATAAAACATTGAGACGTATTCGAGAAAATTACTGGTTTGCAGAAATGTCCAGATTTGTACAGAAATACATTGCTGCATGTTTGAATTGTGCTTATTATAAACAAGCAACCGCTAAAAATCAAGATAAATTACATCCGATAGAAAAGACCCCCGTACCATTTCATACAATCCATGTGGACCATGTGGGATCTTTTGTGACCAGTAAAAAGAACAATAAATATCTGCTAGCTGTGGTGGATAGTTTTACGAAATTCACCATAATAGAAGCAGTGCGAGATACGAAGACAAAATATGTGGTGAAGGTCCTTCAAGATATTCTGCATCGTTTTGGTGTTCCTTCGCAAAAGCCATGGATATCTACGGTATAAAAGCGAAATAACGATGGTAAGTTAAGATGGGATCCAACGGGATCTCTGGTTCAACGGAACCTTACGATATAACGACAGTATATTAAAATTCTAAGGTTGTAAGCTAAGATTGAACGAGGTTACTGTTTCAACGAAAACGTACGACGGTGATTTTAGATCCGTTGGGGTCTCTGTTCAACGTAACCATAACTTATTATTATTTTGTCCCAGGTACATGGATATTTAAGACTTATTGTATCACGATGATAAATTTCAATCCGACGGGATCACAGGTTCGACGGAACCTTACGAAATCACAACGGTGGTTATGATCCAACGGGGTCACAGGTTTTACTGAACCTTACCAGACCATGACGGTGATTTAAGACGGTTCGACGGAACCTTAATGTGGTATTGTTTGTTTTAGGGACGTTTAACGGACTGAGGACAGCCCAATTGCAGGATGGCCGAATGTACGACAATGACATACTTGGGGTAGCTGGTCCACTGTATGCTGTATTTACCCACTCTGTCTGTGTTTAGAAAAGGCACCCATTACTTCAAGTGGTTGTCGCGCGGTAGTCTTGTATACTTACTCGTACGGAACATATCGCACTTAATACCTGTTGCTGATTCGAATATCATAATAGGCATAAAGTTCGACGCGTGTGTTTTATTTGCCGTATAAGCTAGTGCCTTACATACCAATCTTGCTGATTAGTCACGTATGTATTAACAATAATATTAAAATTAATATTAATAATAATTGAGATTTTGGCACACAACAAATATATCTTTTATCAATATATTTTATTTTCTCCTTTTATTCAATATTTATTAATTTTAATTATTATGTCATCGCAAATATCTTAAGTAAGCATGTTATTATTATTATTATGTCAATTTGTTTTTATTATATTATGGAACTTTAATATTATTATTAAGTTTATTTTTAATAGAAAGCTGGTTAATCGACGGTGAGAATTAAAGGACAAAGGTATTTGTCGGGCAATTCCGTCAATTCCGTTCGTATGACGGAATTGCCCGACAAATACCTTTCTCCTTTATTTTTAATATTTAGTAAGTACATGCATAAAAAATAAAAAAATGTGGCCAGGAACATGACTTTATCATACTATATATAAAATTAATAGTTTAGCTGCATGAGACTCTATTTGATCGAGATCGGCCATGTCTGCATTAAAATAAAACTACTAGAACTAGACAGATATGTCGATGAAAGCTGCGTTCGGATATTGTACTCCGTTGACACCGGGTACACCGTCCAAATGACACTTACGTGTTATTGGGTGTAAAAAGTGCAATGCAATTGGCGAACGCAGCTTTTATTGACAGAAGTTATTGTCAAAACGTTAGCGTTTGACACCAAGACTACCTACTGTCATTGGAATCAAAAAATCTGACAAATCCTGGCTACTAGTTTTCATGCAGTATCGACCGATCTCGTAGAAATAGAATTTGCTCATGCAGCTAAACTATTGATTGTACCAAAAAATGTCATAGTGATAATTTATTCAGAATTTCCTCATCTTTAATTTATTATTTAACTATTTCGACGAAATTCCAGAAATGGCGGCTTATTTGAAAAATCTTTCAAAAATGCTAAGACTAAACCTCCAGTTCCTTTGGACCCTCTTCAACAGAAAGCTTCTCAGCTTTAAGTTTGGTTATGAAACTTCTAAATATGAAGTTTCGTCCCGATACCTTTAGTAGTTTCTCCGGAATCGTCGCCACAAAAAACGGGTACACATACACACACACACACACACACACCCACACGCACACGCACGCGCACGCCCACGCGCACGCCCACGCACACGCACACGCACACGCACACGCACACGCACACGCACACGCACACGCACACGCACACGCACACGCACACGCACACACACACACACACACACACACACACACACACACACAGACATTTTTTTGTACCTTGGTCAAAAATGTTCAGGGGACCCAAAAAGACATATTTCCGCTAAAATCTCAAAAAATTTTTTTGGCACGATTACAATACTTTTCATACTGCGTCTGATTAAGTAAAAATACGAATGTGTCCCATTGTAACCAAAACTAATTACATTTTATTTTATTTATACATAATAGTAACTGAATTATAATATACAGGGTGAGTCTTTATGCATTTCGACTGATATCAGGAATAAAAAATCTGATGTGGCCAGGCACATGACTTTATCATACTGTATATAAAATTAATAGTTTAGCTGCATGAGATTCCATTTGATCGAGATCGGCTATGTCTGCATTAAAATAAAACTAGTAGAACTAGACATATATGTCGAATAAAGCTGCGGTCGGATATTGTACTCCGCTGACACAGGGTACACTGTCCAAATGACACTTACGTGTTATTGGGTGTAAAAAGTGTACGGTATACTATATCCGATTCGCATTGTGAGAGATATATGGTGAGACATGTAGTTATAGTGCTCCTCAGATTTTGTTGGTTTTTGTGAGATTTGGTGGGTGCAGTTGTGTCATTCTTTGCATGCTGATGGAAATAAGCTAAAGGATTCCAAGTCAGGTATTTGTACTTCGATAGCTTTTGTCATTTGACCGCTATTCATTAAAACGTAGATCGTATCGATAGTGGGACCGCGCTGATTTTGTTTTTTGCGCGGTGTACTCGCCACATCGGACCGGTTCTGCTGGTGGCTAGCCAGACTGGACGGAGTTTCCTATGTCGAGCTCGTATACAGGGACGGACAAAAGTTTTGTCGATGTTAGATTGATTCCTTTGTACTCACTTTGATTGTTCTCCGATTGGTCTTGTCTTGTACGTCTTGCAGTCGCTGCGATAGACCCCGTAGTGCGGAAGAGTATCCCTGTGTTTGCCATCCTATCCTTTACTACCATGTATACATGCGCTTGTTGTGATGGCGCGGTTAAGGACGACTTTTACATTAACTGTAATATCTGTAAGAGGACCTACATTCCAACTTGTGCTGATCTGTCCAGAACTGAGGCTAGGAAGATCCGAAATAACTCCGGATTGACTTGGACCTGCAAGGATTGTTTCGACGTCGGAGGTGATCTGATGGCGTTGAGAGAGGTTATTGCTGGCCTACAACGTGACATTAAAGAACTGAAGTCATCATGTATGTGCTCGAGCAAACCTGAGAACCCCCTTGTGAAGACCGAAGAGATTATTCAGGAGATTGCTGAACGGGAGCGACGTAAGTGCAACGTTATGGTATATGGCCTGCCAGAGGAGCCATCGGCATCCAATGAGGATAGAAATGCTTCAGATAAGGCTGCTTTAAGTAAGATTTTTGATGCTTTAGGCGCGCCACTGGATGACTTTAGATTGTCTAGACTTGGCCCCATGGATCCGACTGGTACTAACAAAAAACGACCAATTAAGGTCTTCTTGACCTCTCCTTCGCACGCGATTGAGCTTGTTCGGAAGTCCAAAAATTTGCGTACGTCTCCAGCCTATGCGTCAGTGAATATTGCCCGAGATCAGACACCTTTCCAGGTTAATTTGTATAAGAGCGTTAAGGAGGAACTGACTAAACGTATGAATAATGGCGAAGAGAATATTGTCTTACGATATAAAAATGGCATTCCACAAATAGTGCCTGAAACAGTTCAGGAGACTTTAAACTAGCTGTGCCCAACAGCAACAACTCCTTCAATTTTTACTACCAAAATGTTCAAGGACTTCGTGGCAGGACGGATGTGTTGTTTACCTCTACTTTTTCCTCTGAATGTGATATCATCCTGCTTACCGAGACCTGGCTTTGTGACTCTATCCATAATAATGACATATTTTCATCACGTTATACCGTACATAGATGTGACAGAGACTGTGACGCGACTAACAGAAGCATTGGCGGTGGGGCGCTAGTAGCGATATCTACTGGTTTGCGTTACGAAGTTATCGACACCTCAGCGTTCAGGTCAGCTGTTCCACTTGTGGATATCGTGGCGTTGAAGTGTTTTATGGGTGTCTTAACATACTACTTAGTTCTATTATACATTCCCCCAGACTTATGCCGTGATGACTTGGAGCAGCTGCTGGATATGCTGGATATGCTACTATTGGTTGGCGACTTCAATTTTCCAAACTTCAACGGCTCCACAAATCCTGCCCCTAAACTGCGATATTTCTTATCATTTTTAACGTCAGTCAATCTCACACAACATAACACCGTTACTAATATGAGACACAGGACTCTCGACCTGGTGTTAAGCAATATACATTGCAACCCCCAGGTGGGGCACAGCACGGCGCCACTGGTCCGCGAAGTGATTGACCACCCTGCTCTGCAGTTTGAGCTTCAGGTCGCCGATACTTATGGTAATACTCAACCTATATTCCCTGCAAATAGCAACAAAAGGTACAACTTTAGAAGGGCCGATTACCCGACTTTATATGCCAACCTACTCTCCACTGATTGGAGTTTTTTAAGAAGCTTCTCTGATGTGAATGAAGCTCTGCAGGGGTTCTACGGTGGGTTGTACGATGTTATCAACTTGTCAGTGCCCGCCATTACTTCGTCGACGAGTCAGCGCTCGCCCTGCTGGTTTATAGCATCCATCAGTAACATAGTAAAATTGAAAACGTATCATCACAGAAAATGGAAGTCATCGAGAAGTGCGTACCACAGGATGCAGTTTGAAAGTCTTAGAAGACGGAATAAGATTGAGATTTCGGCGGCTTATCGCGGACACATAAGGCAGGTTGAGAATGACCTAGTAGAGAATCCGCGTAACTTTTGGAGTTTTGTCCACTTTAAGTCTGGTACATCGAGGATTCCTGGGCAGTTGCGCGACGATGTGAATAACTATTCAGCTCCTCAGGATATCGTTGAGGCTTTTGCGCGTGTTTTCGGTGGTGCATTTGGTCCCAGTTCTGATAGCAGTGACATCCCAGATGAATTTTCCACACGTTTGCCGGTATCGTCCTTTTCTGTGACTGAGGATGAAGTACTTTTGCGTCTAAAACAAGTCAAGAATAAATCCACACCGGGTAATGATGACATTCCGTCTTTCATGATAAGGGACTGCGCGCAACTCTTCGCTGGGCCGATGACATATATATTTAACCTCTCCCTGAGCACTGAAGTTTTTCCGGACGTCTGGAAGGTGGCTAGAGTTTGTCCGATTTACAAGAATGGGGACAGGTAGGATGTTTCCAATTACCGACCGATTGCGCTATTACCAATCTTTGCCAAGGTGTTTGAGGCTGTCATTTGTGGGCGACTGTCGTATCACGTGCGTCCTTATATCTCCCAGTTCCAGCATGGATTTATGTCAAGACGCTCGACGGTGTCTAATCTTGCTGTTATATCTCAGGAGATTGCGGAGACGCTGAATGATTGTGAGCAACTGGATGCTGATACTGAGTATTCAATTAGCTTTGAAGAAGCGAGCAACATGGTTCGCGAAACGTCAGCATTAACAAATCTTGACACACGGCATAACCCGGAAGCAGTTTATTTTCTAAATATTATTTAACTATTTCGACGAAATTCCAGAAATGGCGGCTTATTTACAAAATGTTTCAAAAATGCTAAGACTAAACCTGCAGTTCTTTGGACCATTTTCAACAGAAAGCTTTTCAGCTCTAAGTTTGGTTATGAAACCTCTAAATATGGAGTTTCGTCCCGATACCTTTAGTAGTTTCTCCGGAATCGTCGCCACAAAAACGGGTACACACATCCACACATACACACACACACACACACACACACACACACACACAGACATTTTTTTGTACCTTGGTCAGAAATGTTCAGGGGATCCAAAAAGACATATTTCCGCTAAAATCTCAAAATTTTTTTTTTGGTACGATTACAATACTTTACATACTGCGTATGATAAAGTAAAAATCTGATCTTTTGGACTAAGGAAATAGAGTACAAGAAGTAACTAACTATACTAGAGTAACCTCGCATAATGGCGATCACGTGTGAGTCTTGTGCGGGAAATATTAGCAGATACGATGATTACTTACAGTGAAATAAGTGTATAAAAATGTTCCACATAAACTGTGTTGCTGTTTCCGTCAGTGACTTTACCAATCTTAAGGAAGATGGAAGTGTGAAGACAAGAACATGTGAAAAATGTAGGTCCATGTTAGGTCCTAATGACACACTAGCTGAAGTTGAAAAAATTAATCAACCAGGAAACAGTAAAGCATAGAACATATCGTTGCCGAAAAAATCGATATGGCAGTTAAAAATGTCACATGCACGATAATTACAATTTTGCAACTAGAACTTGCAAAACTTTCAAATGAAAATAGAAATCTGTATAGCGAAATATCAAAACTAAAAGCATTATTAACCAAGCAGATTCCTGAGTATTAAAAATACCAAAGGGCCAAGAGCTGGCGCTGTCTAAATAGCGCTAGTCCTAAATAAATTCCAAACCACAAACGCTGTGATGGTCGTTGATGGGGATTCCAACATAAATTTTCTATGGGGTTCCACTGAAAAACAGATATTGCTGACATTGTATGAATCATTTAATATACGCTCTGTAAACTACAGTGATTATACACGATATGGCAATGGTCGGTGCTCCCAAATAGATAATATTCACAAATTATGACAACTTTAGTGTGTCTGCGCAAGATCTTCTTTCTGATCACAGATTTCTCTCGCTGTTGACGTATGTGCAGCGTGGACTGGCATCATGATGGGTGGCGCGCTGAGGCACCATTTGTGGAGAGGAGGCTGTTCAATGAGGTTAACAGGCAAAATTTTGCGCAAGTTTTGCGGGAGGAGACATGGAATGTGGTTTATTCTGAAAAAGATTGTAATATACAATTCACTAAGTTCATGAATATAATTTTATTTAAGTTTAACAACTGTTTCCCTCAATACTGAGTGCATAGCAATAAGAAAAATAACTGTAACTGGGTAGATAATACTGTATGAAATTTATACGAAGAAGGAACACCAGCATAAAGTACTTTGCGACACTAAAAGAAAAAGCAATATTATATCTGTAGAATTGGATCTTCTTCTAATAAATCAAAAACAACATGGAACATTATTAGGTCGTTAACTAAGAGACTCCCAAAGCAAAAAACAAACAACTGCCCCTGAAGATACATGATGCTGTAATTGAGCACCCCATAAGCATATGCAATGAGTTTAATTATTTGTTTATTGATGAACCACGGAACTTCGTGAACGATAAGTGTTCGGCCTCGCCGGGATTGGAACTCGAGTCCTTATGCGTACGAGGCCTCATACGCTAGTACCGATATCAGTGCCGTCCTCACGATCGACGTTGTTAGGACGTTTGTAAATTTTGTCGGCTTCACTAATAACTGGTGTGGTTCTGCGGTACTCTAATCATGAACTATTTTAATATTTGAGTCGTATTTTATGTGATTGTATTTTACGTGCTTGATAGTTTTTGTTTAATAGTTAGAAATCGCCAAGTTTAATTATGTAGCAGATATCTATGTAAAAAGCCATTATTCATGCTAAAATTCTTACTACAGTGGCCAGAGGCCAGCATATTATAAATTGACGGGAAATTGTACTCATGTAAGCTCTTTCATATTTCCACTTTCTAATTAATAAAAATCAGCAAAAAAATATTATTTAAATAAAAGAAACCGCTTGCGCCCATATTTACCAAACCGAATAAACAATGCAGACAACGAGGCTCCCCTTAAAACTTTTATTGCGTTATAAATCCCCATAATTGAGTTTCTGGGTGGTTTGTTTAAAATATAAATTTAGGTCTAATTCGATATCGGGCCGCGTTTAACCGCAACACCGGTCCACCCCAGCCCACCCCGGACCAACACCATAAAATAAAATTCCTAGCCGTAAAGTAAATTCTGTCTGTTATTGATTCGATTGCCTTTTCCTATCCCGCAGCAAACAAAAGAACGGAATCGGTATCGCTACGCCCTCGGTCTGCCAGTTTTAGCTACAATTTTCCGCGGGGTGAATGTGGAGACCGAAAAAGTAGGGCTACAAACTCGCGTTATTTTAAGTTAATATTCCCATTTCCGTTTCAGACATCGGCCGACGCGTTACTCTCAGTCGTCTAGAACGGCCGATGTTTGAAAGGGAAACCTGGGGAGAGGCTTGCAAGCATGCTTTAAGTTTCTCTTTGAATATTTCCAAAGCTTTTGCTTTGTCAGATTCTTTCTTTGACTGTGATATTATCTCGCTTGGGTAAGATGAGAAAATGTCTTTTACTTTAATTTATAACACCCTATAAAGTCCGACTTTTGATGCTTTGGGGAATATTTTATTTGTAGTTATTACTGTTATTATAACTCTAATAAACTATTCGAGTTATTAACAAACTAAGAATAGATTGATTTGATTATTGTAAAGTTGATGCTGAATAAGCTGTATAAACTGTGGTGAAACGTCTTAAACCCTTCCGCGTAAGAAATATGGTTGCCTACTAAAAGTTAACCAACTCACCCGGTACCCCGATGGTCATACTTGGGGCATCACTTGCAACTACAAGGGCTCCAAGAGCGGAAATAGCACAAGAACATAGATGAATCTTTATGTCTAACAAAGAGAGCGCCCATGAAGTAAAAAGTGGAAGAAAGACGAAGCAAGTAGAAGAAGCGACGACGAAGAAATAATAACATGCGACGAAGAAGAAAGAAGAAGAAGCGATGAAGAACAAAGAAGAAGACGCTATGAGGAAGAAAGACGGACAAACTACAAAGAAGAATTTTTCGTCTTAATGGAAAATACTGATGTGTCCTATTCGACGACAGAACCGATGGAAGGATGTCAATTTCTATCAAGTCAAGCGGCAACAATCAGGCGGAACGACTACAGGAAGGAGCCTAAAAATAAAAAAAAAAGTTTCTCAACATCAGGTACTAGTCATAATGTAGTCATAATATAGATATAAGGTAGGAATTATCCATTATAATTATAAGTTGACTGAATTTTAGTTCCCGTAAAAAAACTATTGGGGCGAATGGCTCTAGTGGTAGAGCGTTGTCCTACTGACTAGGAGGTCCAGGGTTCATACCCAGGCCCAGCCGAAAATTCGTCCGCCGTCTTTCGGAAGAGACATAAAACCGTGGAGCCCGGCAACCAGTTGAACATCCCTGGTTGTCGATATTACTGTATAGTAGTGAGGGGAAAGCCAATTGTGGCCTATGAGCTGCGCGAAAAAAACCGCACCCCTACCATATACACACAAGTAGGATACTCACGATACCTAAATGAATACATGAATGTTATGATATGACATACGAGTTCGAACAATAGAATTCAAAGATTTGTTGTCAGCAAATTTTAGAGTTCAAGTGTGCGTGATGCAATGTGGCGTCAACGGCCACTATTAGTAACGAATTTTCAGATACGTATTTGTTATTAAACAATTATTATGCAAGTGTAACAATAATACGAAATCTGCAAATGGATAGTATCGTAACAAAAATCCGCTCCAGTAGTTTTGACAATGTTTTTAAAGTTTCTCTAGGGTGCAGCGACATTTTAGATAATGGCGATTCCGGATTTCATTCATGAGAAAATTAATCAGAAGATAACATAATTCTGAGAATTATGAGAGAATACTTAGTTGAAGAATACCTAGTTCGAGGACCTCAGAATAGCTTACTACAACCTTCGAAATGTGAGTGCCTTTTTACTAACACCAAGGACAAAACAAGCAAGGACCATAAATCAGTGCTTGCAGGGTACCATGTGGGAATCCACTGCTAACCTAGACCTCAGCGAGCTTGTATTTTAGCTACTAAGGTCGGTTCGTAAGGGTAAATGTTTGGTTATCGCGGCTATATTTTTAAAATTTTAATTATTTTGATGTCACTAGATACCGCTGCCTTCATCTGTGTACCAACTTTGGTACTTCTTTCGCTTTGTGTATGCTTGTGCTGCCAACTTCGTATGGAAGCCTACTTCTGCCGCCATTTTAATGCAATTACGCTGTTTGATTGTGCTGGTTTAGCGACGATAATTAAGTTCTCACACGCTGTTTAAGCTGACTGACCTGTTGTAACGAGCTTCGTCGGATCGGAGCTCCGGTTACACAATAAAATATGCTAAGATATTTCTCCCTGTAGAAGGTAGCTCTTTATGACTTTGGGTTCCTTAACACAAAACAAACTTCCTTGGTAAACGAAAAAGATAAATATATTCGATAACCTGTACATAAGAAAATAAACATGAGTTGCATAAAAAAATAATGTCAATAACAAACAGAAATTCTACGGACGGTATCTATACCTGTTACGCTAGCGGCGGGGGCCAACTGTAACTACTGCCGGGCCCTCAACAATGTATTACGCTAGCGGCGGGGGCCAACTGTAATAATCGTATCTCGGGTTAGTGTCTACCACGCTAGCGGCGGGGGCCAACTGTGGTAGTCACACGGTTCCAAGTAAGATGCTACGTCAGCGGCCAGGGCCAACTGTAACATCTACGAGGCGTCGGGGCAAAGTAGCACGCTAGCGGCGGGGGCCAACTGTGATAATTGCATAGTTCAAGGAGATTTACCTGGCTAGCGATCGGGATGCCAACTCAAGCGTATCTGATCTCTAAGCGCGAATGCCTCGGCTTTTATAGCCGCAAAAGTTGGTGGGAGACGCCCCACCATCGACGGAAACTCGATACGGAACATGTTTACTTCGGCGAGTTTTTGATGCAAAGAAAATAGTAGAAATAATAAAAATAACTTGATACAAAACAAACTGCTTACTTCTACATATACGAGGTGACGGAAACTAGTTACAAGACCAGTTTATTTTAACTAGTTTCCGTTGTAAAGGAACATAGTGGAATTAATGAAACATAATTCTTGATTTAAACAAAATTAACTATTTATTACATACATAATTATTTCCACTTTAACGAATTTGATCGAAATTCGTTACACCATCCCCACGTCGGAGAAGTCTGGCCCGGTCGGAAAAAAACAGGTCGGCACTTATAGTTGAATCAATTTAACTTTGCGTGTTGTCAAAAGTGACAGTCGTCTGGTGCAATCGACTATTGTCATTCGGGCAATGGCGTAGTCAAATAAATTTTGCCAAAGCAAAAGCATACGTCTGCATTCAGGGTCATCGTAGGGAGCCATAACTAAAATTCAAAAGCGACTTTTCACGCAGCTCTTCCTTTAAGGATGCAATGGTAACATGCCTTCCTAGAATTAAATATTGCTACAGTCGTACAGGAAGAATATGCTAATGCAATAGCGTACTTGCAGCGTAAGTTTTTGGTTTCCTCCGAGCTCGAGATTTTCTTCTGGTACAGAATGACTCGTTTGCATCCCTGGCATTTTGAATATTAGATACTGTCCTTAGACTTATTTTTAATGCATCCGCCACTTTCTAAGAAATAATGTAACAATAGGTTAATAATATGGTGACATACAGGCGGGTTGTAAACTTTAAATAAACAAAAAATTACAGCCACAACCTGGATTCGAACCAGGGACCTTTGCGTTTCTAGCACAATGCTCTCCCAACTGAGGCTACTGAGCTACTGAGGCCTATGTCAGATATCTTTTTCATTTGTAATGTAACAATGTTCGCAATAGGACGAATGTACAATAATTAATACCTGCTGAAGTGCATTAAGGGAATTTAGGGGATCCATATTTTCTTTTTCCGCTGTAAAATAGTCTATAAGATTGGCCACAAACTGTTTCGTTTGAGGAACAGCACAACTGACAGTTACCCTGAATCTCCTGTCAGCGACGCCGCTGGAGATCCGAACTACCCAATGACCGACGTGCTGTAGTTCTGTCTTTCTTCTACGCACTATTATACATATTAGCATCCGAGATCGTGTGTCTTAGCCAGCCGGGACATACGTCCAACATTAGTGTCAATAGTTTAGCATGCCGTAGAAAGAGTGGGAATGCATTTAATCATATCGTAACTACCGCATGTCACTTTTGACAACACGCAAAGTTAAATTGATTCAACTATATAAGCGTCACTAGCGCGAGGGGGATAAACGTCACTTTTGCGGGGGGGGGGGGGGGGGAAACGCATCACTGTTGCGGGGGACTCACGGCCGTTGTGGAAGCTGCAAGTCGTCGAACGCCTTCTGGATGGACATGGACACCTTTTGGCCGTCTACCAGAAACAATCGCTCTCGGTTTCGGTGTCGGACCCTCCGTCTCCTGGCTGTGACCGTGGTTTGTCGCGATGGCTCGGTATCCTGTACCACCGTCAGGACGGGGCTGGATCTCCGGGTCGGCGGCGTTTGGGGTAGCGGCGACAATGCCTTGGGTACGGGTGACACCCCATACTCTTGCAGGAACCGCAGCGTGTCTTCCGTGGTCTGGGTCTTCTGGGTTGGTGGTGTCCGAGGGATTGGTGACAGTGCCCTGGGTACGGGTGACACCCCAAACAACTGCAGTAGTCGGAGTTGCAGTGCGTCTTCCGTTGTTGGTGAATCCAACATCAGGGTTGCTGATGGTGTCGTGGGTGTACCTCCGGAGGGAGGGGTAAACCACTCTGGATACTTGTCCTGTAGGTACCCTTTTGTCCTTGGCGATACGAACGGGCGTACGGGGCCTCTCGGGAGTCGTTGCCATCCTGTCTCACTGAAACAAACTGAAATAAAGGACATTGACTCGGCTGTCTTATAGGAATTGGGATATTTTTATTCGATGTTCGCAGAAACGAGTCCGCTTCCCGCCCTTTCATAACCATATCGGGTTTATAGTCCCAACTGGTTTTTTGTTTGGAAATATCCAGAACTTCTTGAAAGACAGCAACTTCTTCTTCGGAGTTTAGCTTTAAGTCTTTGACGTGTACTCTTTCTAACTTACGTCCAGCTGGTGGCTGTACTAGTACGATCGACGGCGATATTATTTGTACAATTCTAGACGGACCGTTGAATTTAGGGGCCAACTTCGCGGAAAATTGTTTTGCCGCATTGGAAAGGTGAGGTGTTTTATGATACACCATTTGACCGATGCGGGGACGGAAAGGTCTGTGGCGTAAGTTATACGGTCGACTTTGACGAAAGAATCCTTCGGCCAGTTTAACCCGTACAATCTGATAGAAATCCTTTAGCTTTTCCATTTCGTTTGCTACCTCGGTAGTTTTCGGAAAATGGGTTACTTCCTGTCTGGTCGTCTGCCTTAGTGATTGGGGTGGTATTAATTCTCTTCCGTAGTTTAACATGGCTGGACTTAATCCGGTAGTTTCGTGTTTGGCTGTATTTATTGCAAATATGAATTGTGGCAAATATGTGTCCCAATCTCTCTGGTCTTTTTGGACATATTGTGCTATCATAGATCCCAGAACCCTATTCACTCTTTCCACCGGGTTCGCTTCTGGAGAATACGGTGCGTTGAATCTTATACGGATTCCCAAGTCTTTTACTTCCTCTTGAAATTGTTTGCTTGAGAACTGCGGGCCGTTGTCAGCCATGAAAACTTGCGGACAACCAAATCGGTAAATTACTTTCTACTTAAGGGCCTGCAGCACAGTTTTAGAAGTGGCGCTCCGCAGTGTTTGACTTTCTGTCCACTTTGTAAAACGGTCTTGGAACACGACTAACATATTGTATCCCTTCCTTGAGCGTGGGAATGGACCTAATAAGTCTATACTGACGTGCTGCCAAGGGAAGTCTACGGGCGAATAATTCATCTGTCCCAACGGTTTGTTCTGGTTGAACTTATGTCGGCTGCAGGATTTACAGTTTTTGACGTACTTCCTTACATCCCGCATCATTCCTGGCCAATAATACTTCGCCAACGCGCGGGCAATGGTTTTCGTAATTCCCATATGGCCACCTTCCGGGGTATCATGTATTTCTTGCAGTATCTGTGCTCGGTTCGGTTTCGGTATGCACAGTTTCCAGGTTTGTATGTTGTTGTCGGTGTTACTGGCGCCTGGGAAATGTCGGTATAGATAATCTTCTTTTATTCCGTACTCTGGGTTGTTGGCTGCATCCTCCATGACTTCTTTCTTTTTCTTAAGATACCACTTACAACTTGTGTCATCAAATAACGCTAGGTTTTCTTCCATATCGTAGCCATCGCCTGGTAATGAGTTACGCGATAGTGAATCTGCGAGGGTGTTCATTGCTCCCTTCCTGTATTTTACCGAGAAGTCAAACTGCTGTAGGTCAACCGCCCATCTACTGAGTCGCCCCGATGGCTTCTGCAATTCTGCCAGCCATCTCAAGCATTGGTCATCGGTAATTACCTCGAATATGTAGTTCTCCAGGTAGTACCGGAACTTCCGAATCCCGAACACCACGGGTAAACATTCTTGGTCGGTAGTGGCGTATTTGCTTTCTGCCTTATTGAACGCTCGGCTAGCGTATGCTACAACTCTTTCCACATCGCGGTAGAGTTGAATAGGCGCCACCCCCATTCCTTTCTGGCTGGCGTCCGTATGCAGTTGGAATGCTCTGGTGAATTCGGGACATACCAAGACGGGGCTAACCGTGAGTGCGGCTTTCAACTTCTGGAAAGCTTCGTCTTGCTCGGTACCCCAATGCCAACGTTCCTCCTTTTTTGTTAATTGGACTAAAGGAGCGGTGATTTGGGCGAAATTTGGTACAAATCGGCGATACCAGGAGGCGCTTCCGAGAAAGCTTCGAATTTCTTTTCGGGATGTAGGCGGAGGAATATTTGTTATAGCCGATACTTTCTCCGGATCAGTTTGTATACCCTCCGGCGTAACCACATGTCCTAGGTATTGGATGCTTGTCTGTGCGAATTTGCACTTTTCGCTGTTCAGACGTAGTCCAGCTTTGCGTAAACGTTCGAACACTTGTTGCAAGTTATGCATGTCTTGTTCCAGTGTCTTTCCTAACACAATTATATCATCCAAATATACAAATGCAACTTTATCCAATTCCGGGCCAATAACAGTGTCTAGAAAACGCTGAAAAGTTGCTCCAGCGGAATGTAAACCAAACGGTAAGCATTTGAATTGAAATAGCCCCTTCCCTGGCACGGTGAATGTCGTGATTGGTCTGCTTTTTGGTTCTAAATCTACCTGCCAATACCCATCCTTCAAATCCAGTGTTGAGAAAAACTTACTGTTTCGAAGCTTATCTAAAATGATGGATATGTATGGCAATGGGTAGGAATCCCTGATGGTTACGGCATTCACTTTTCTGTAATCCACGCAGAAACGGATTTTAGACTTCTTCGGGACTATCACTATAGGAGAACTCCAAGGGCTGTTACTTGGCTCGATCACGTCGTCGCTCAGCATCCTTTCCACCTCTTGATCAATCAACGCTTGCTTCTTTGGGTTGCATGGATAATAACGTTGTTTGACCGGTGTTGTGTCAGGGGCTAACCGTATTACGTGCTGAACGAGTTTAGCGCGTCCTTTAACCACGGAAAATTTCTCTAATTCGTTGGTTAAAAACGCTTTTAATTTTGGATGACCGTTCTCCACTGGGGATTCCTCCAATACTACGGCCAAGTCATGAGCGACATTCGATGTATACGCCCTAATCATCACTTTCCTGTTTCGGACATCGATGATAGCCCCTATATTTCGCAGGATGTCGGCTCCAATTATCACTGAATACATATTTCGGGGCATAATTACAAACGGTGCTGTAATATGTGTAAGTACCATTTATTTCCATCGGTATATTGACAGTTCCTAAAGACTGAATCAATTCACCATTTGCGATTCGTATACTTGATTTTGGTATGTTAGGGTTGGTTAAATCATTCAACAAATATCTTCCTACGATCTCCTTTGCAATAAATGATGTTGTGGCACCTGTGTCGATTAGTGCTTTAATCTCTCTTCCACATATCTTAATACTTACCCATATCCTCGCGTCGGGTCTGGCAGAGTGGTTTTGACTTTGGAGCAACTGGGGTGAGGGCTTCCTTCCAGGACGGGTTAACCCCGATAACCGCCCTCTCTTTCGCTTCCCGTACACTTGCAATCGTTGCTTCGGATACCCAGTAGACCACAACGAGCACAGAATACCTTGCTAGGGTTTGTGCATCTACTTCGACTATGCCCTCCTATTCCACATCGCCAACATACTCCTTCCGGATTAGGCACTCTTGTCATTGTCGTGGTATCGGGGTCGTTGTGTCCGGTGTATACTTGCTGTGACGAAATTGTACTTCCGGTTTTTTCGTGGGTCGGTTCTCGACCGTTCTAGTTGGTGGCGGTTTACTGCTTATACTTTTCCGCTGTTCTGCACTTATATTTTCGTATTCACTCGCTTGAATGGCCAGCTCTTTTAGATCGTTTATGTTGCTGCGTCGAACGTACATCTTGTAGTCGGGGTTCATGTTGCTGTAAACTCGCTCCAGTTGCGAGTGGCTTGACATCGGCTGACCTCTTCGCATAAGTGTCAACATTGCGGTCATATAATCTCTAAAAGGCTCACCTTGCCTCTGTGTACGGGTTCTAACCTCCTCTTCCACCCTGAGGTTATATCGGGGCGGTAGCTATTGTAACTTGAAGTCTTCCACAAAATCATCCCATGTGGTCCATGCATCTCTGTTATTACGGTACCACAACAGTGACTTTCCTCGTAGCAATATAGGTAAAGTCACCAACATCTTAGTGTCCGCGACCGTGTGGCACTTCTGTAACTCATTAATCGTCTCCAAGAAAAAAGCGTCGCCATCTCCACTGAAATGCAAACCCCATTTACGGAATTGTTCGCAGGCGGATGCGGACGACATTTCGGCGTTACTATTCTCACTTTTCAGTTCGTCTGCTGGTTTTTTTTCTAGTACTGCACCTTTTTCCTTCAAAAATGTCTTAAAGCGCTTGCGGTGTTCGTCGACCGTTCCGGTGGACTCCAAACCCAACGTGGTTAGCATTCCTTCTAACTCAGTTTTTGATAAAGTATACATCTATGCTATTATATATCATCCATGCTATTGGGGTCTGCTTTCCGGCTGATGAACCGGCGTCGGAATTCGGCATCTTTTTAGCCTGCTCGGGCGCCAATTATGTAACGAGCTTCGTCGGATCGGAGCTCCGGTTACACAATAAAATATGCTAATATATTTCTCCCTGTAGAAGGTAGCTCTTTATGACTTTGGGTTCCTTAACACAAAACAAACCTCCCTGGTAAACGAAAAAAATAAATATATTCGATAACCTGTACATAAGAAAATAAACATGAGTTGCATAAAAAAATAAAGTCAATAACAAACAGAAATTCTACGGACGGTATCTATACTTGTTACGCTAGCGGCGGGGGCCAACTGTAACTACTGCCGGGCCCTCAACAATGTATTACGCTAGCGGCGGGGGCCAACTGTAATAATCGTATCTCGGGTTAGTGTCTACCACGCTAGCGGCGGGGCCAACTGTGGTAGTCACACGGTTCCAAGTAAGATGCTACGTCAGCGGCCAGGGCCAACTGTAACATCTACGAGGCGTCGGGGCAAAGTATCACGCTAGCGGCGGGGGCCAACTGTGATAATTGCATTGTTCAAGGAGATTTACCTGGCTAGCGATCGGGATGCCAACTCAAGCGTATCTGATCTCTAAGCGCGAATGCCTCGGCTTTTATAGCCGCAAAAGTTGGTGGGAGACGCCCCACCATCGACGGAAACTCGATACGGAACATGTTTACTTCGGCGAGTTTTTGATGCAAAGAAAATAGTAGAAATAATAAAAATAACTTGATACAAAACAAACTGCTTACTTCTACATATACGAGGTGACGGAAACTAGTTACAAGACCAGTTTATTTTAACTAGTTTCCATTGTAAAGGAACATAGTGGAAATAATGAAACATAATTCTTGATTTAAACAAAATTAACTATTTATTACATACATAATTATTTCCACTTTAACGAATTTTATCGAAATTCGTTACACTGTTGCTGGCGAATAACTGTTATCTGTTGATATAATTGACCTTAACATAAAGACAGTTATGTCTATTAAATGCAAATAAATGGTGCGTACATGTTTCTAACGTCAATGTTTTATAACTTTATGTTAAATGGTATTTAGTGAGATTTGTGATTATTTTTGTAGGTTACTCACTATATACCCCGCGATAGGGGATGTATATGCACCAGCACTCATGTTCGTACAGCTTTAGTAGATCATTTGTTAGATAGGTCATTGATCCGTTACCTGGCGTTTTTACACTTGTAACAATTATTACTGGTTCCTGATAAAGTGGGAAATATCCACGAAATATTGAAAGAATAAACAAGGCCAATATTAGAATTGTTTAATTCTACCAGTCAGGTAGACCGAAAAAATCTCAACGAAAGATATCTACAAAGATGTTACAACTACTCTCGACATCGGTGTCCCGTATAATTAACAAAGTTCCAGTCAATATCAAGTAATGTGTGGTAAATAGTAAGCTGGCCATCAAGCGTTACCGGTCTGGTAGTAAGTCTATCTATGTATGGATCCTCTACGGACAATAACGGGGTCTGGGTCAAGTTATCAAAGAGACCAGTATCAATTACATCAATAGAGACACAATTTTCTAATGAAAATGTTGTCCAGACAATTTTCGCCCCTAGTTGGTCTATCGACAACAGCGGTCAGACCACAGCTAGCTAACAAAACTAAATTTGAAGTTAAAATTATCAGCAATAATGAAAAATTGATATTGGATAGAATTCTAAGCAGGCTGTTCATGACGTAGATGAAAGACGCAGTCACCGCTAGGTTCGGTAAATATTAACAAATAGGTTAATTTCATGGCTTTCAGATACACTGACTTCGAACAAGTTTGAAATTAACATATCAGTTACTTATGTACGTTCACGGTAATTGAACTGATTAGTATCAACATCATGACGCCACCGTAACCTATGCTGCAGGCTGCAAAATTATTACATTTAGTTCGAGTTAACCAATAATCAGAAATACAAAAAATATTAGGAAGCTTATCAAAAGAAAGCAAGAATTCAATTCTAATTCATTTGCTTTGTCTTAATTGACTGAATGTTTAAATACCGGATATTTATGCGATTTATGCCTCATCTTTCTTTTTCGGGAGATACTTTGAAAAAGGATTTATACAAGTATAGCGCGGCCAGGTATTTGAATCTTTTATGATATCCGCTATATCTAAGGGCACTGAAATTTTGAAAGGATACTCGTCGGGATACTTAGACATTATCTTGGAGCATCTAACACGATTTAGGATTTGGATTTCAGGAAATGAATAACATCTTTTTCTGTGAGTTTCGGGCCTAAACGGTAGACATGGAAATCGACAGATGCCTGAATTGATGAATTTTCAACGGTGCCGTAGATTGGTCTTCATTTTCGTCTGTTTTTTACATACTGTTTTTAAACATTATTGTTCTCCAAATGCAATATCAAATATCAATATGAAATATCAATATCAAATCTTTTTAAATGAGATTATTTCTACTGAAAGGGTTTCAAATTAACGTACATGTTATTACACACTTAACTGCATAATAATAATTGAAAATAGAAAACTGAATGAGACGAGTTATTAACAATAAACAATAACATACGATTTAATTCTTAAATTTGTAAATCAAGTGTTTTGTAGTTTTGTAAAGACATCAAATTTTTATGAAGTGAGCTAATCGACAAAATGAGATAATTTTTTTCAGATTTTGTTGAGCGGTAATTATAATTGTTCAACTTGATAAGGAATGGATTTTTTTTAGGTTAGGAAGCCAACCTTTAAATCATTTAATTATCTAAACATATTAAACATAATTTAATTCCATAATTTATAAATATACAACACCTAAAAAAGGAAAAAGGTAAATACTCCCCAAGGTATAAAAAAACGTTACTTTTGGTATCGGGAAAAATAATGTAAATACATGTAAATAATTACATAACCTATAATGTTGAAAAAAAAAGGTGATTTTCTTAGGACGGTTAGTGTAGCTCAGAGGTTTTTCCAATAATAAACTAGATGTTGTTGTTCATATAGTTGTTTATTTATCGAAAAAGGCCAAATTTTCGACTTGAGTCCAAGTCATCTTCAAAGGCTATAAGAAAACCAGAAGTGAGGTTAGCGCAAAATTCTGAACTTGTTTCCAGGACTCACCATCGAAATTAAACATGAAACCTCCGTAATAGGTAGGGCGGATGCTGGCAACAGTGACGCGGCAGCAAAAACAAACTAATTAACCCACAAGAATGAATTAAAATCATCACACTGGTTAAACATGTGACGCATAAGGCGAACGCATGCATACATGCCAACCAAAGGGGACGAAAAAACCCCAGACCAACCAGAGCCCCGTCACAGTGCCGCCACTCGTCCACCCCGGAAGTAACATGAGTAAAAACAAACTGGAAACAAACAAAATCATAATAAAAACACTAAGCGGTACCGAACATCATCGGCACACAAAATCAAAACACAACAAACTCGTCAATGTACAAATGCTAACTCGAGGCAAGCCCACGGCAAACACATAATCACGGAACCGCGGCCAAAAGCATAATCACGAAACCACGCCGAAAACAGTCACAAAAATTAAAACGGGGGGGGGGGGGGGGGAGAACAGCAAACTAAAGATCGGTTGCATCGTACCATGAATGCTACAAAACGGCCGAAAACACATGGCCACAGGCCACTAAAAATACAATAACGAACTAACTCTCAAAAGTCACAGTTAAAAAACCTCATCAGACCGCTACATCCACAGTGCGTCGTACCACCCCTAAAAGTACAAGATCAACACCATAGTGGGACTGAAGAATCTGGTTCTGAGGCTTCCCAACGAGATTTTCCACCAGAAGAACTTCCAACTACTGAGAGATATTTTGCACACCAACCAGTATGACACACAAACTGTGAATAAGGTACTTTTCTCTGCACCCGTGATTTATAATCCATCAACCGCTGCGATGGCTGAAAGGGAGGAGGGACTTAAATTTAGCACTCTGCCTGTGATTAAAGGGCTTACACACAGCCTAAAAAGAATATTTATCAACTTGCCGGCAAAAATAGCTTTAACATCTAAGTATAAACTGGGGAACTACTTCACTAACCCCAAAGACATGACCCCATCGATGCAGAGAAGTAAGCTGGTATATTCTAACCCGTGTGCAGATTGCGATTATGTGTATGTGGGAACCACAGGATAGAGGTTAAAGTCTAGAGTGGATCAACACAAGATACATCGGAAACAAGAGATTGACCACTGCCCTGAGTAACCATTCGGTTGAGAGAGACCATGACTTCACTTTTGGAGATACCAAGATCCTCAGCACGGAGAGATCCTATTGGAAAAGACTGTTTAAGGAGATGTGCTATATAAAATCAACGAAGAACACGTTGAATTTTGTCACTGACCTGGAGAGCGTAAGTCCCATCTACACCAACCTAATCATGCTGCCCTCTCCCTGATACTCTCCCCTTTTTTCATTTCTTCCATGCTTAGTCCTTGCGATTGAGTATAAGACATCCAATTAGTCTTCTACACTTGCTGTCTAGTTCTTTCCTTTCAGACATTTCTACTATCAACTCAGTTACCTTAGAAATTTGCGTATATTGGCGTCGCTATAGGTTTGCATTTTCCATATCAAATTCAGCCTATTGCAAATATTTAGATTAATCTATATGATGTATATGATGTTTTGTGAAACACGAATTCCTAAATATTTTGTAACAGTTCCCATATTTTTCATTTCAAAAACTTCACTTAGCTGTTGCTTGAACTGTTCGACTTCTTTCTCATTTGAACCAATTATTAGAACATCATCTACATACACTAATACATATATTCTGCTTTCCTCGTCCAACTTAATATAAACAGTAAGCATTTTCCGATCAGTTAAAACCGAACTTCTCCGTAAAATCATTTAATTTTTCATTCCAATATCTTGGTGAACATTTGGTAAATATTATAGTCAAATTTGCATGAGTAGGTATGGGGTGGCTCTGGACGCGCATACGCGAACTTTTTGGAGGGAAATTTGAAACCTCACTTCCGGAAGGCAGCCATTTTGAACCCAAGTCGGCCATTTTTAAAATTTTGAACATAAGTTCAGACCGGAAGTCGGACATCTTGAATATTCAAATTTCCCGCCAAAAAGTTTAAATTTAACCGCATAAATCAAAAAATTCAAATTTCCCGCATAATCATGAAAATGTACAAAAGAGAAATACTTACAATTGTGGGCACTTGTGTCCACAGTTTCTAATAAAGTATAAATAGCAGTACGTTCAACAACATTGTTTTATTATGTCTCAAACGTTCACCCTAACAGGTACTACGAGTACGCTCTCCATTGATTTCTAGCCTCCAATAGAATTGGATGCTAGATCGCAGTATTCCCTAGCTGTACTTGCTCTACATAAGTACAACAGTATTCCCAATATTGAAGAAGGTGTAAACAACAAATTTCATTACGGAGATCCTAAGTTAGATAAGAAAAAGGAACACAAAAGCGTAATTGGGATTCCTACAGGGTCATACGAACTCGATGATATTAAATCATACTTACAGGAAGAGTTATACGTGCGAGAACATATAAAATCATCTGATAATTCAACATATGACGATTACCTTACGATCAGAGGGAACAATAATATTTTGAGGTGCGAAGTGAGAAGTGAACTACGAATCGACTTTACTCAACAGAAAACAGAAAACTAAATATCAATCCGACTTACCAGTGAATATAAGTAAGGTTGTTACTATACGCGTTGAGTATAATATTATTCACGGATCGTATTATAACGATAAAGTTTAGCATACGTTGTACGAGTTTGCACCATCAGTTAATCCTGGATACAGTATCGATATAGAACCAAGAAATTTGGTATACTTCCCCATACTAAATTAGTAGGCCATATCAAATATCACTTTAAATTTAAACGATCAAGGCGGGGAATTAGTCTACTTTCGAGGTGAGAAGATTATTATCAGATTGGAATTGAGAAAACTCAACTAAGATGGGACTGGTTTTCCACACCAGACTATCTGGAAGGTATATAAACAGACAACATTTTCAAACACCATCAGCTAGTGTTCAACCACTAACTGTAACACCAACGATTAAACGCTCTTCCTCATTATCCTTAGAAAATGTTCAATTTTTACGTTCTCTAGGATACCATGTCAGAAAAACTATCGATATTCGGAAACCCCGAATTTGTCAATTCCATAGTGCGGGAAGAAGTTGCGTTTAGTACGTGCTAAATCTGATAAGGACTGTTACCAAATGATTCTTCCAGAAGCGGATAAGAATGCTACCGATTTGAAAACTTTGAAAATTAATCTTACCTGTGTTAAATTAAAGGCAAAACATAATCCCTACAAATACCGTTAAATTAGAGATTTATGAAGGTCTGTAGCATGACAAGGCCATACTAATACTCTTCCGTAAGGCAACATGGCCTGTGAAGACGAGTGTGAACCTAGAGAGACCTCGATTCGTTACTATAACGTTCCAGACAAATAGGAGGGGTAACATGAAAAGTGATCTATCATTCTTTGATCATCTGAACACACAGATCTGAAGGTGTACTTAAATTCCGACTGTTGTCCGTACGAGTCTATGCGTTTAGACTTCGATCAAAAGAGGTATGCCGAAGCGTTCCAGATGTATTTAAACTTTCAGACTAGTTTCTTGGGTCGTAGTCACCCCGAACCTCTGCTAAGTTATGACGATTTTAGCGAAAGAGCCATATTCGTAGTGGATACGCATAAAATTCGGAAGTTGTGCTATCATCAACGTGTGACATTAAACTTGAATTTCAAAGTTCAAAGCGATTCCCCAATAATACTAAAGCTTATTGCCTTATCGTTCACGATAGTATTGTTAAATACATTCCCTCGAAAGAAGCCACCCGTCTAATTGGGGATTTTATATTTGGTGGTGGTGGTGGGGAAATGGAGAATTCTTGAGTTTAACTGCTGCTCTCAACGAAAATGCCGGCTAAAATACTATCACCTCACCGTAAATTAAGAGTGATTAAAAAGAAACAACAAGTGATACCCGACGAATTGAAGTCATACAGTTTATCGAAGAAGTTTGAATCGTTTGATATTACGTCATAGCAGCAACGAGGTGGGGATGACTATGTACTATATACTATATATTCCTGAAGTTGTAAAAAAATATTTACTTTCCTGATTTCCGTCAAACAACATTCAAAATGAAAATTGCTGTGATAGACATTTAAGGTTTCGAACTCAAGTGCGGTGACTTTGTGGTTAAAGAATTGTGCATCTTCGATGGTAAATATCCAGCAAATAATTTATTCATTTATATTATAACCCTATTTATTCAACCTTACATGTATATTTTCTACATTATATAAATAAAACAGTATTGTATGGAAAATATATAAGATATCTCTTCCTTCCTTGTCTGCGTTGAACAGTCCGCCATTGGGATAAAGGCCTCCCCATTCTAAGCATAATAAAAGAAAAAAAAAACAAAACTCAAAAAATTATTATTTTTTTTTTCTTTGGGGTACGATCATTCCACTCCGCGGTGACCAGCCGTATTGGAGTTGTTAGTATATATATATTCAGATATCTTTTTCCTTTTTTTCTCTCTTTTAATAGGTATGTACAAGTATTCATTAATTTTGGGCGTCCCAATTTTTAGCAAAAATCTCCTCTTCTGTTTTCCATTTGTCCCTATCCTGTGTTTTGATTGTCCAATCGGTCATGAACTTTTGCAAGTCATCTCTCCATCTCGTTATCTGTCTTGCCGTCGTCTTACTCGATCCATTGGCGTCCATTCTGTCGCCAACTTGCTCCACCTATCATCAGTTGTTCTCATCATATGTCCCGCCCAGCGCCACTTTTGTCTTCCATATTCGCGTCCTACATCTCGTATCTTGGTGTGTTTACTAATTATTTTATTTTCTATTCTGTCCCTCATTGAGATGTTCATCATTTTTCGTTCCATTTTCCGTTGGCAGATTTGCAATGTTGTTATATCTTTTTGTGTTGGGGCCCAAGTTTGGCATCCATATGTCAACACAGGCGGTATACAGCTGTCAAACAATTTTGATTTCATATCCATTGGAATTGCTTTGTCTCGCAAATATGGGAGAAACCAAAACTGTTTCCATCCATTTGTACTTCTACTTTTTATTTCCTTCTTTGTCTTATTGTGAAAACATATATTTTGACCAAGGTAAGTGTATTCATCCACGTACTGGATTTCCCAATTGTTTAGTTTTACGGAGTGTTTGTGGTGGTTAGTCATTATTTTGGTCTTATTTTCATTCATTGTCAAACCGGCCGTCTGTCCGTTTTTGTCTAGCGTTGCTATCATTTCCTCCAGGTCTTTGTGGCTTTCTGAGAACAGTACTATGTCGTCAGCGAAACGGAGGTTTGTAAGTTGATCTTGCCGTTGATCTTAATTCCTTTGCCGTTCCAGTCTAGGTGTCGGAATATTTGTTCTATTATCATATTAAACAGATCTGCTGAGAGTGGGTCTCCCTGTTTAACACCCCTTTCTATTTTAAATGGACATCCCATCTTCTCCAATTTTACTCTCGCCGAGTTAGAACTATATATGTTACTTACAATAGATATGTATTTCTCTTCTATTCCGTAGTTCTCCATTGTTTTATACAAGAAGTCTCGTTCTATAGAATCAAATGCTTTATTATAGTCTATGAAGGCCATATATATTACCTTGTTGTATTCCAGTTTTTTTTTTCTATAATTTGGTTCATTGTCTGCAAGTTATCGATCGTAGAAAAGTTCTTTCTAAATCCCGCCTGTTCGGTAGGGTGATTTTCATATATCGCTCTATGCAATCTTTTTTGTATTATTTTTGCAAATATTTTGTACATAGTTGAGATTAGATTTATTGGGCGGTAGTTGTTTATGTTTCTCTTATCTCCTTTTTTATGAATTAATGTTATTGTTGCTTGTTTCCACTGCCTTGGAATTGTGTTTTCTTTAATTATGTTGTTAAACAGTCTTGTCACGATTTTGGTAAATGTGTCGTTTGTTGCTTGCACCATCTCATTCGTTATCTTGTCTTCTCCCGGAGCTTTGTTTCTTTTCAGTTCTTTTCAGTTAGTGATCGGACGTGTTTTGCAATCAAGTTTTAATTGTTTGTGAGCGAGGAATATATTTCTGTCAATCAGCAATATAACTAAACCTATATCATGTAACTGTGTGCGTAATCAAACCGCGCTTCGGAATGTGTGTCAAACTGAGTTAATTGAACTGCTAAGTGTTGTGCTGAGTACGCGTTTAATACGCGTGCAATTTAAAGTGTAAAAAATGTCGCAAACCATCCAAATAAAAACAGAAAATGAGCATTTGCTATACAAAGAGTTGCAAAAAGAAAGATCTGCCAAAACCGAGTTGGAATCTGCTTTGAAGCAATTGCAAAAGCAACTCCATGAACTCCAACAGAAATTCAATGACAAAGAAAAGAAGGACGCAGAAAATGCGGTACAATCGAAACCAGATGTAATGGAACATTTCACTGATGAGGATGAAGTAGCCAAAGAAATTGAGTGGATTCTTAAACGGGGCAAAGGGAACAATACTAAGAGGAAGAAAATGGATACTTCGACTTGCTCAGATTCTTCTATAACCCCCCCACGCCACTCATCAGAACACAATCAAGAACAAAAACAACAACAAAACTCACAGGAAACAAAGGTGAGAGAACACAAACCTCCACCGATAATGATATACGATGTAACTAAATATGAGCAAGTATATGAGCTGCTAAATACCAAAATTGAAAATAAGTATAAAATAACGTTACTAAACAGTGGCGTACTAAAAGTTAATGTTGATGCAATCGACAATTACAAGATAATCACCAACCTTCTCGAGGAAGGAAAACTAAACTGGTCATCTTACGAAAATAAGCAAGATAGACCAATTAAAGTGGTAGTAAAAAACTGCATAAAACCTGCAGTAAGGAAAAGATAATTGAAGATCTGAAGCGAAAAAAATATAAAATTTTAGATGTAACTAATATTTTAAAACGAAAAACAAAAGATCCTTTACCGATCTTCATGCTATCTTTCGACAAGACCGAAGATATCAACAAAATCTTTGCAATAACTGATATAATGGGAATGAGAGTCGAAATATCTCCACTGAAAAAACCTAAATTGTTGCCACAATGTAAGAATTGCCAAGCGTGGGTCACACTCGTGGATACTGCCACAAAGACCCAAGATGCGTAAAATGTGCTGGAGAGCACGATACCCAGAACTGCACAAAGGCAAAAGAGGAACCCGCAAAATGGTACAATTGCGGTAAAGGTCATCCTGCAAACTACAGGGGTTGTGTAGTTCCGATTGAACTTCAAAAGATTAAAAACGCCAATTTTAAGAAAAACTCTCCCCCGGAACAGCAGAAAACAAAGCAAATAAACAGGAAAATTATCAAGGCAAAAGAGGTATCTGGTGAGCAGTCTTTTGCCAACATAGTAAATGGTAAGTCGACCTCTAGTTCTAAGCCAGTAGAAATAGAAAGCAATGAGGTAAAAATGGACCAAACCGTAAACAATCTTCCAGAAATCAGCAAAACACTGCAATTAATACTGGAAAAACTGAATAAACAGGAGAATGTTACAAAATCCATTGTTGCCAGACTCGACAAGCTTGAAAAATTCCATAAAAATGGCTGATTGTCTCCGCATACTTTCCTGGAACGCTAACGGGCTATTACAACACAGAAATACCCTACACACATTTTTAATTGAACATAAAATTGATATTTGCCTAATATCAGAAACTCATTTCACAAAAGAATCCTACCTAAAACTTCGAGACTTCACACTCTATCACGCTATTCACCCCAGCAATTGTGCAAGAGGAGGAAGCGCAGTATTAATTAAAAATAATATATCTCATCATGAGGACGAGAAAATCGAAAAAGAAGAATTTCAAGTTACGTCCGTTAGAGTTAAAACAAAATGTGGAGTAATATCGATTGGAGCTCTTTATTCACCTCCGAGGCACAACATTAAGAGAACACAGTATCTAGAGCTTTTGCAGACTTTTTCTGGGAAGTTCATACTTGGGGGAGACTTTAATTCCAAGAATACATATTGGGGTTCACGGCTAACTACAACAAAGGGAAGAGAATTGCTACATGCAATCCAAAGCTACAGATGCGAAGTCCACTCAACAGGTAAGCCAACTTATTGGCCTACTGACAGAAACAAGATTCCAGATCTAATAGACTTTTTTGTAATAAAAAATCTGTCATCTAGCTTCATTGATATCACCGAGGAACTAGATCTTGACTCTGACCATACACCAATTATCTTAACTCTAAGTCAATCGGTAATTAGAAAAGAAAGAAGACCAGCTCTGACAACTAAAGCTACAAACTGGGAAGCATTCAAAGCAAGCCTAGAGCAGAACATCAACTTGTCAGTTTCACTCAAAACTCCCGAAGAATTGGAAGACGCAGTGCAGAGATTCCACGGCGATATACAGGAAGCTGCGTGGTTAGCTACACCCCAAATAAGTTACCATATCAAGAATAGCAACATTTATCCTTTAGAAGTCAGAGAATTGATAGCAAAGAAGAGAAAAGTTCGCAAACGTTGGCAAACTACAAGAGACCCCATAGTTAAGACAGAACTAAATAACATGGTATGGAAACTTCGCAAACTTACCGAAGAAATCAAACAGCAAACTATTGGTCGGTATTTGGAGGGGCTAAGCAATGACTCTGCTACGGACTACTCTCTATGGAAAACCACCAAAAACATAAAGCGACCGATAATGCAAATTCCCCCGATAAGAAAGGAAGATCGATCTTGGGCCAGAAGTAACAAGGATAAGGCCGATCTCTTTGCCGATCACTTGGAAAAGACATTTACACCGAATGAAACTCATACCCCTGAACTTCCCGAGTCTATCACCTGGACAGCACTGGAGTCAAAGCCTATACCCCATATTTCACCAAAAGAACTAATGACCGAAATCAAAACCAACCTCAGTTCGAAAAAGGCACCGGGATTTGATCTGATATCAGGAGCCCTGCTGAAGCAGCTAGAGAAAAGCCGTAATAAAATTGTTAAATTTGTTCAACGCTGCACTTAGGTTAAGATATGTGCCCTCTTTCTGGAAAGTGGCCGAGGTCATCATGATACCCAAACCCGGTAAACCGCCAAATGATGTAACCTCATATAGACCTATATCTTTATTACCAACCATTTCAAAACTGTTTGAGAAATTACTTATCAAGAGATTATACCCAATTCTTGAGAAAAATCAAACTATTCCATCTCATCAATTCGGCTTTCGAGCTCGACATTCAACAATCGATCAGGTACACCGAATTACTGACGTTATAGAAAAGGCTCTTGAGGAAAAGAAAATTTGCTCAGCAATATTTTTAGACGTGGCTCAGGCTTTCGATAAGGTGTGGCATGAAGGACTCTTTGAGAAACTGGAACAGCAGCTTCCTACTGAATATACAGAACTGTTAAAATCATATCTGAAGGGCCGTCACTTCAGGGTGAAACAAGATGACGAATACTCCTCGCTACGCAATATCAATGCCGAAGTACCACAAGGAAGTGTATTGGGACCACTTTTGTACCTACTGTATACTTATGATATTCCTGTCCAGGGAGAAAGCACAGTGGCAACATTTGCAGACGACACGGCTATTTTGGCGATTAGTGACAGTGTCGAAGAAGCAACTGAAAAATTACAGATAGCTGCAAACAAAATCAACCTTTGGACAAAGAAATGGCGCATCAAACTAAATGAAGGAAAATCCACGCATGTAAACTACACTAATAAGAGAGTTAACTATATTCCAGTAACCATGAATGGGAACGATATTCCATACGCGGATACAACGAAATACCTTGGCATGACACTGGATGCCAAGCTTAGATGAAAAGTACATGTCAAGAAAAAGCGGGACGAACTCGACCTAAAATTCCGCAAAATGTATTGGCTAATGGGACGGAGGTCAGCCCTGTCAGTGCAAAATAAGCTCCTACTATACAAGCAAATATTAAAGCCAGTATGGGTGTATGGAATACAGTTGTGGGGATGCACTAAGCAGTCCAATATCAACCTCATTCAGAGGTTCCAAAATAAAGTTCTAAGGGCCATTGTTGGTGCACCATGGTACATCAAAAACACCAATCTTCATCGGGACCTTCGCATGGAGATGGTAACTAGCGAAATATCAAAATTTGCTAAGAAGCACGAGGATCGTCTACTCCACCACGACAACACTGAAGCCATCCAGCTGCTAGACAACAGTGCGCTAGTGCGTCGGCTGAAAATAACTAAACCATTCGAACTAGTGCGGGAGTGACTAAAAGCAGAGCACCCGTAGTGTATTCACAGTGATAGTGTAGGTGAAAACAACCGCCGTCTACTTGAGTGGTAAAAACTGTCAGACTAAAACAACTTGGGCCAATGGGCAAAATTGTAGAAACACTCATTATTTTATCAGTTTAGGTTAAGTGAAAATAACTTGTTAGTCATTGACTAGGTGTTATGTCACAAACACTGTGTTTGAACAAAAAAAAAAAAAAAAAAAAAGTTCTTTTATAGCTTGTTTGCTTTCTGTCTCTAGTATATCTGGAATTTGATCTTCACTTATCTTATTCACACTGTGTGGTCCCGATGTATATGGTGCTTTGTAGAAATCTGTCGCAATTTGTATAATTTTTTCTCTTTCGTGTGTTATAGTATTTGAGTTATTATACTTTAGAGCTGTTATCCAGTTTGTACCGTCCCATATTTCCTTTCGAATTTTTTTAGTTGATCCAGAGTTGTTAATATGTTCTTGAATTAATTTAAGTTTATTGGCTTTGATGTCTTTTCTAATGCTATTGCGGGTATCTTTTCTTATCCTCGCATATTCCCGGTCTTCGGTTTCGGTTCTTTGTTTCAATTTCATATTCTTGATTTCTTAAAGTACGTATTTGCCACTTTCAGTCTTTGCTGTAAAGCAAACTGTAGTAGTTTCTCACCCCTTGCATTTCTGGATCCATATCCACGCCGCCCGGCTGCAGCTTCTTCGCATGCTTTTATAGCTCCTATCTTGGCGTTAAAATCACCCATCAGTATTTTATAGTTGCTATTGCAGTGGTCTAAGATCGATTCTAGTGATTTATTCATACCATTCATCAAATATGAAGAGTTGACCGGTCTGGAAAGGAAAACTGTACGTTATCTCTCAACACAACATCATGGTCTTGACTTCGATGGAGGTTTCATCGAGATGGAAAAACTATCAAGCGTCTTAGAATTACATCTCCATGATATGGATCGTATCTATGTAAAGAGTACTGCAAAATATCGAGTGCTATTGGAGCAGATGGCCTATTGGAAGTTTCAACCACTCATAATCAATGTTGCGTGCGCGCGTATGGTTTCTGTTTTGATTTGGGAAGGGGGGGGTTGTGATTTGTTTGTGCCACCAGGAGGCGCATGAGCCGAACGAGTCGCTTATGTACAGGCAGCGAAGGTGGTCGTCGTATCTTGTAACAGTGTGTGTTGTTCAGTAATAAACAACGTTAGAAAAATACAGTCCACTGAGGTTTTATTCGAGCGTCAACATTGGTCCGTGTCGAATACGGATGATGAGCAGGATCTTCAACAACGAATATCTGAAATATACACAGTACAAGATAGAAAACAACAACGTTCTCGGCGGCCATAAGTGAGGTTAGTCCCGTCTTTTTTCCTTTCCTATACGTATATAGGCCTCTGTCTCGCTTCATTTGTGGTTATCAGGCTTTGGGTACATTGTTTATACATTCTTTGCGGCACGCTAAACGCTACAGTTGGGGTTGGATTACTTTGCTATGGGGTCATATTTGCTGATCGCTTAATGTTGAGGGCGATTGCGCAGAATTGGTTCCATTGTCGGGGTGTCTTACGTAATAATTGGGATTTGCACATTGTTTATAGTGGTAGGCTAAGGCTAAAATGGCGGACAAGAGAATTAGTAAATTAAAGCGAAGTAGGGGGTATTTAAAGGCGATTTTGACTAAATTTGATAATTTTCTCGCGGAAAGCGGAGATACCGCTAAAATACATGAAGTGAAAACGCGTTTGGAAAGGGCAGAGGGAACATTAGAAAAATTTTGCGACTTGGGCTTGGAATTGGAGGAATTGGATGAAGCGACAGATTATACAGACGAAAATGACCAATTTAAAAACGATTATTTTCGGATTATTAGTATCGCGAAAGAAAAATTAGACAAAATAACGGACGTTAAGGTTGAGGTTAGGGAAAATAATGACGTCATTAATGTAAGGTTACCGACAATAGATTTACCGATATTTGACGGAGCTTATGATTCATGGTTTCAATTCAAAGATACGTTTAATGCGTTGATCGAAAATAATCCAAATTTGACAGAGATTCAAAAGTACTATTATTTGAATTCGTGTTTAAGGGGCAGGGCTAAGCAAATTGTAAGCTCGTTGGAGGTTTCCGGGAATAATTATAAATTGGCATGGCAATTACTAACAAAACGGTATCAAAACACGAGGGCGATAACAACTTCACACGTGCGCGCGATATTTGAACTGCCAACTATAGGTAAAGAAAATGTTGGAGCGTTGAGAAATTTAGTGGATGAGTTTTTGAAGCACAAAGGAGCTCTTCAGGCATTGAAGCAGCCCGTAGACAGTTGGGACGTACTTTTAATTTATATACTGGCGAACAAGTTGGACAATAGCACACGAAAGGCTTGGGAGGAGGAGTCAGGGGCAGCACTTGAATCTAAGGGATCAACTGTTGAGCAGCTAATTGATTTTTTGAATGACAGATGCAGAATTTTGGAAAGCATCAACAAGGAAAAATCATGTCAACAAGCAAGGCCTGTATCAAACACTGCTAATACAACAGTTAGAGCGCCAGTATGTCCGATCTGCAAGGGAGACCACAACGTTTATAAATGCAGCGAATTTTTGGAATTATCAGTGGATGAAAGAGTGTCAAGGATCAAGGCACTGGGATTATGCTGGAATTGCTTAAGAAAGGGGCACACTGCGCGAGAGTGCCGCTTGGATAGGTGTGTGATTTGCCGAAGATCTCATAATAGGCTCATACATGTTAATCAGTTTGGTACAAAGAGGGGAGAAGAAAGGGTAGCTGCGCACTGTAAGATACAAGAGGCTCATGTTTTGCTAACTACAGCCATGATCGATTTGAGAGATATAGATGGAAGGGCCGTCAGAGCAAGAGCTATGCTGGATGTTGGTTCGAACGCGAATTTTATTACCAAGGATATGGCGAGAAGATTAAGAATAAAAACGGAAAGGATCACAGTAGCAGTTGCGGGAATGGGATGCAGGATGTCCTCTGTAAACGAAAAGGTCAGGGTAGAATTAGGATCAATTTACAATAATTTTAGGGCTACACTTGATTTTTTGACGATTGAAAACATCACTACAACGATACCGACCGTAAAAATTGACACTAAGCAAATAAAACTGCCCTACGGGATCGAATCAGCAGATCCTGATTTTGGAACACCACGGAAGGTAGATGTATTGTTAGGCGCGGAATTATTTTATGAGTTACTAACCCAAGAAAGAAAGGAAACTGGAAGATATGGGCCAGTATTACAGGGATCAAGGTTGGGATGGTTAGTAACGGGAACGATAGCAGCGAGGAAGGGGGGCGTGGTAGCAGGTGGTATGGCGATCGGTATGAATGCGGTTAAGCAACAGTTGGAGAAGTTCTGGAAGATTGAACAGGTGGAGGGACTGGAACAAACAAAAAATACAATTAAATCGGATTGCGAAATGAAGTTTGTCAATACGGTTAATAGAGCAAGTGATGGAAAATTCGTGGTTCATCTACCAAAAAGGGAAGAAGTTACTTTGGGACATACCGATCAAATGGCATTGAAGAGGTTTTACAATTTGGAAAAAAGATTGGAAAGGAATGAAACATTGAGGAGAGAATATGTACAATTCATGAGGGAGTATGAGGAGCTAGGGCATATGAAAGAGGTGAGGGATATCGAATCACAGGAGGTGTCATATTATATTCCACATCATCCAATATACAAGGAAACCAGCAGCACGACCAAACTTAGAGTTGTTTTCGATGCAAGCGCCAAGTCATCGAATGGCAAATCATTGAATGATACGTTAATGGTAGGTCCAGTAGTGCAGAATGAACTATTTACCATCTTATTAAGATTCCGTACGCATAATGTGGCACTCGTAGGAGACATCGAAAAGATGTATCGACAGGTCTGGGTGCATCCTGCATTCCAGGATTTGCAAAGAATATTTTGGCGTGATAGTCCCAGTCAGCCACTGCGAACTTACAAATTAAAAACATTGACATATGGAACGGGCCCTGCTTCATTCTTGGCAACGCGGTGTCTGAAACAATTAGCATTAGAAAATAAGGAAGTCTTCCCAGAGGCGGCGAAAATCATTACAGATGACTTCTATATGGATGACTTGATAACCGGTGGGAGGGATGTGGAGGAGGTTCGCAAAATCAAAACAGACATCAAGGATATTCTAGGCACGGCTGGGTTTAACTTAAGAAAGTTTGGATCGAATGCTTCGGAGGTTTTGGAGGATTGTCTTTCCAAGGTGGGAGATAAACATAGCATAAGAGAAGAAACTGACAATCGCACATTGGGGATCATTTGGAATTCCAAGGAAGATGTATTTATGTTTCATGTGGAAATGGGGGATGGTAGGGAAGAAGCCACTAAACGAGCGATATTGAGTGTGATCGCACGAATGTTCGATCCTTTGGGTGTGGTTGCTCCAGTAGTGGTTCTGCTCAAGATGTTTTTACAAAAATTGTGGAGTGATGGAATCGGCTGGGATGAAGAAATTTCTTCGGATATATGGGACAATTGGTTGAATTTAAGGCAGATGTTGGAGCGATTGAAGGAAGTTAAAATACCACGATTGGTGTTTTTGAATTCATATGCAAAGGTAGTATTACATGGGTTTTCCGACGCTTCGGAGAAGGCATACGGGGCGGCAATTTATTGCAAAACCGTTAGCAATGAAAACGAGGTGCGGATAGCATTGTTGTGCTCTAAGTCCAGGGTCGCACCTTTACAGACTATTACATTGCCAAGATTGGAATTGTGCGGTGCTCTTTTGCTGGCAAGGTTGATGCAAACGGTGATGAAACACTTGCGGTTGGAATTTGATTCAATCAATTATTGGACGGACTCGACGATTATCTTGTGTTGGATTCGCGGAGAACCCCAAAGATGGAAGACCTTTGTAGCAAATCGCGTGGCTAAAATACAAGAAATTTCGGAAGTCGAAGAATGGCATCATGTTGGTGGGAGAGAAAACCCAGCGGATATCGTTTCGCGCGGTTTGGGTACGGAGGCCCTAATGGATTCCGTGCGGTTTACGGGTTCTCTCGTTTTGTATGAAATGGTAGAGTACAGGGAGGAGGAGATTTGTGAAACGGATTCAGAAGCCAGGGACAAAGGAATATCATGCGTTGGCAGGTGTGACGACAGAGAGTGGGATATACTTTCAAGATTCTCATCCTGGATTAAACTTAAGAGAGTGATGGCGTGGATATTGAGATTTATTGCGAATGCCAAGGGTAGGGAGCGAAGGCATGGTTGTTTGCAATTACCCGAATTAAAGCAGTCCGAGAAGGCGATAATCAAAATGGTACAAACTGCAGCCTTTAGCGGTGAAATTACATCGTTACAAAAAACCCGACAAGTAAAGACCAATAGCAATTTATTACGGTTATGCCCATTTCTTGACAAAGACGGTATTGTAAGGGTAGGGGGGAGATTAGCTAACGCTCCGTTGTCGTATGATGTTAAGTTCCCAATAGTTATTCCTAAACGTCATGCTGTCACAAGACTTCTGATCGAGTATGAGCATATAAGGCTATTTCATGCCGGTCCACAAGCTGTTTTAGCCAGCTTGAAGCAAAAATATTGGCCACTGTCAGGGAGGGACGCGGTGCGAGGCGTATTGCGAAAATGCGTCACATGTTTTAAGGCAAAACCAGTGGGCAATGATATCTTAATGGGAAATTTACCGAAGGAGCGGCTGCTTCCAGTGAGACCGTTTCTTAACACCGCGGTTGATTACGCGGGACCGTTCGTGATAAAAGATAGTAAGTTGCGAAATAGAAGGTTTATAAAGGCTTATCTTTGTGTTTTTGTTTGTTACATGACCAGGGCGGTCCACTTGGAGGTAGCTACTGTATTGAGTACCGCGTGTTTCTTGCAAGTTTTTAATAGATTTGTAGCTAGGCGAGGGCTACCTAAGACTGTGCATTCCGACAATGGAACTAATTTTGTGGGGGCTTATGGTGAAATAAAGGCCATGAAAAAGAATTTAAAATTTATTGCAGACGATGAAAAATTAACATCATATTTTACAGAGAATGATATAGAATGGTTTTTTTATTCCTGCAAGGGCTCCTCACATGAGCGGGTTGCATGAAGCGGCTGTAAAGAGTGCCAAAAGGCATTTATTAAGAGTATTAGGTAATGCGAGATTAACTTACGAACAACTGTATACGGTGGTGTGCCAGACAGAGGGTATATTGAATTCCCGTCCTTTATATCCTAGTTCCGATGACCCTTGTGATTTATCTGCTCTTACACCTGGTCACTTCCTCATCGGCCAAGGACTAAATGCATTGCCTGATGGAAGATCTGCTGCATCTAGTAGTCGCCTTAAGGACTACCAAAGATCCCAGGAGCTGGTGAATCATTTCTGGAGCAGATGGAATCTGGAATATCTGCATACCTTGCAACAAAGGGGTAAATGGTGCCGTCCAGGTTCCTCATTGGTCAAAATTGGAACCTTGGTACTGCTCAAGGAGGACAATCCTCTAATCCAGCAATGGCGTCCAGGGCGTGTCAGTCAGCTGTTTCCTGGAGCGGATGGAATTGTGCGAGTGGTCGCAGTAAGAACCTCTACTGGAGAAACTCGTCGTGCCGTGGCCAACTTGTGTCCGCTACCAGCAGAGTAGTTTAGTGAAACAGTGAATCCCTGGATTTAAGGGAGAAATTAAAAAAAGGTGTGGTGACTCGCAGTTGAGGCGGAATGTTTATTATTTGGAAATTGTACTTACCTTTTTATTGGATCGTTTTTTTACGTGGTTGTTATATTGATATTTGAACACTTGTATTTCCTTTGGCTTAGCCTTTTGGCTGATGTGTTTGATTTACTTACTTGTATTATGGGGCTTGTATATTGAACTTTCTGTTCAAGGGTGGGAAAATGTTGCGTGCGCGCGTATGGTTTTTGTTCTGATTTGGGAAGGGGGGGTTGTGATTTGTTTGTGCCACCAGGAGGCGCATGAGCCGAACGAGTCGCTTATGTACAGGCAGCGAAGGTGGTCGTCGTATCTTGTAACAGTGTGTGTTGTTCAGTAATAAACAACGTTAGAAAAATACAGTCCACTGAGGTTTTATTCGAGCGTCAACAATCAATTTGGAGGGGTTTGAATCCTGGTGTCCACAGCCACACCTAATGGCCAAGTATACACCATGCAGGTTTCATACAAATAATAATGTTCACGCTGTTTGTGCTATGAACAAGTGCAAACTACTATACAATTATATATTGTCTACATTACCATTATAAACAATAAACGTATTAAAAGTTCCTCGTGTTTTATTTTAAAGGTTAAGAAGTGATACTTTTATAAGAGTGAAGTCAATACGGTAAATAAATAATACAGTAAATAAATTAGAAGACTGATTATGACGTCATTATGGTGAACATGTTCAAACACGATTTTACACTCAAAATATATATTTCATGATTAGAACACTGATTATGACGTCATCATGTTAAACATGTTCAAACACGATTTGACACTCAACAGATATTTCATGTTTAGAACATTGATTATGACGTCATCATGGTAAACATGTTCAAACACGATTTTACACTCAATAAAAAATGCAGATTTCAATTAAGTAATTTAATTATCAATATTTTATTTAGCATACAATTCATTTATAAATCTACAAAAGTTATTAGTTAAGCATTGTATGCATTATAGGCATTCAAACGTCTTTCTCGCCCTTGTATACCATAGCCATTGATGATAGACTCTGGAGTTGGTCTTCGGTGATGATGACTTCGGATAATCTCTTTGGAAGGAAAGTTATGAAGTTTTCAAGCTCCTCACGCTCCGAAGGCCATTGACACTTTGTAATTCTTTTCGCTTATTTAATTGGACACGGTGTATCGATGTCCAGCTCTGATATCTTCTTTGGTTTCATCTCGCAAAGACCCAACTCGGATAGTCTAGAAGACATAGTCTTTGCTGCTGTAGTTGATGTTACTGATGGAATATAGTTGTAGAACTAGTTGTTGTTAAATAATGAGCCCTATTTATATGTTGTGGAGAGGGAAATTGTTTAATCATTTACGACAAACACTACAATTCTACGTGCCGAAATCAGTTGCGTAGCTTTTTGTACCCGTAAGGTACAGAGTCAAAATCCTCTCCAAATCGTCTTTTTGTCGAATTGGGTCTATACTGTTTCTTTTCCTCCACAGTCACAACCTCATGACGTTTAGTTCTTCTAAAACTTGTAGATGTTACTTCGAGGGGAGGAAGTTCTTGAATTAGCATGTCTTTTATAGAGTAAAAATTGATTAATTTGGAGATTTCGTAATTGATTCTGATGCCCTTTACTTTTACCACTGTTTTTAGAGTGTTCTTCTTTGTAGTCACGCGTAGTTCTTTGGTCCACCAGACACGAAACGTGTGATGTAACTACCTTTGCCGTATTCTTTCAAATCGTCTGTCATATCGCCGAGGAAACTACCTGTTGGTATATCTGGCTCGTCATCTCTTCAGATATAGATGACTGAGTTCGTATCATAGTATAGGAGTCTGTTACCCAATCCTTCAAGATAGCTGTAGAGTTTTAGCCGGGCTTGCGCAGTTGTGTAAGCCGCAAGCGCAACGTTACCATGGATTAGGGATCGTATGTTTCTTCTCTAAATTCGTAGTTTACTACTACTACATCCTCGTTAATAGGAACTATCCCGTTAGTAGATAATAAAGGAGAGAGCTGGAGCCGCCGCCACGCCGCCAATTTACATAGGAAGCTACCCCCACCACTTTTCTGCACGAAGACGACCGAGGTCAAGCCAACCGATCTGCCGAGCACGGCCGAACGCAGTAGTTCGGTCGTTCACCGATAGATGGCGCGTGAGCTCGCTCAGTACACGTAGTTCGGGAACTTCACCAATAGATGGCGCTACAAAATTTAAATTTACTAAAAATTTCAAATTTTCGCGTCAACCCCAGGTCCGCCAACCCCAGACGTACCAACCCCACGCGCTAAAACGGCATGTCGACCGACCGCCATATTTTAAACGACTCCATCTTCTTGAACACATTTATTTAATACATTAAATTGTACCAATTACCGAACTACATACTGAGGTTGTGAACCATGCTGAAATAATAGTTTGGCACTTCACCAATGAGGTTGTGAACCATGCTGAAATAATAGTTCGGCACTTCACCAATAGATGGCAGCCGATTAATTTAATATGCGAATTTAAAATCATAATCATTTATGCAAATAATTGCACGTAAATTAAGAGTGGTTATTTAAAATTTTAGATGCATACAGACACCGAATAAATTATACAGATCTGCAGACAGACCCCGTATAAAACCCAATCAAAGACAGAACCAAAATTACGGAAATGGTAATACGCCAGCGAACAATTATTTGCAACCTCGGCGCGAGTTTAGCAGAGGTCGTCATCCGCAAGTAAATGCTGTGTCCGCAGAAACAGAAATAAATATTAACAATACACATACTTAATTGAATTGTCTTAATTGTGTTACTGTTTGAACAATAAACTGATTATTTTTTTTTTTTTTTTTTTTTGGGATGTCGCCATGTGCACAAAGCCTGTTGGCTTGTCTGTGCGGCGGTCGTGGAGACGGAGTATTTTTAAAATCCCTGCCTAACCTGGGCTTGAACCCTGGGCTTCATAGTGGAAGACATTCGCCTTATCCACTAGGCCACCTCCTTATTATTATTATTAATAAAAACTATAGAAATAATTATTTTAGAGGACAAACTCAGTTCAGATGTCAAAATAATTTTATGCGAATTTAAAATGATAATCGTTTATGCAAATAATTGCATGTAAATTAAGAGTGGTTATTTAAAATTTTAGATGCATACAAACCCTGAATAAATTATACAGTAATATTTTAGAAAATATATTACTTTAAATATTTATTTTATCTTAGTATAAGGAAGAAACAAATAAAGACATATATAGTTGATAATTTTTGTTTTATTGAATAATCCAATTATACAGCACATGTACATTTCGCAGAGCACAATTTAGCTTAACACTGTTCAATAAATGGCATTTGCAGTGATAGTTAACATTTAAAGTACTTAATTTTTTAAAATTTGGACATCCAATTTTACCAATATCTATAATAACATTAGAAAGAAATTTCTTAAGCATAGTTTTCTTATTCAGACCTTTAACTAAGATAATTTCATTCCCAACTGCGTCTTTTAAATATCTCGAAATATCCTCTTGTGGTATTGTAGTGGTAAAATCTGACGTTTGATTCCACTCTAAGCCGTGTATGTTCATGGTGGTCCATTGCATGTGATCCCTCACAGATGTTTTGTACCATTCCAATTTATGTGAGAGCTCAATAAGTGTATGTAGACTACTACCAGTACTCACATTGCAAATAGCCAATTCTTTGATAAAAAAATCACTATCCCTATACTGGAAACCTTGAAAATCCACAATATACATTATTGCTTAGAAATTTCTCACAACACTCGTTAACGGATTGTAGTTGATTATGCGATCGTAGAGTGTGAGACAATATGCACTTGTCTTTGCAGGGACGTTTGTACTGGTTTCAAATTCCAATCTAATATCAACGGCTCCGGCCTTAGTTGCTTCAGATTGATGACTGCAGTCTATGACTACCAACGGAGCTAATTGTTTATAATTAAGTGGAGAGAGAGACGGTTCTACCCCACTACTTTTATAATAATATGATTTCTGGAACTGTCCATACATTTCATAGAGCATGGAAAAATTGTTCTTCTTAAAGTTTACATTCAAATTATCATACGGATATACATCAGAATTTAGTCCAACCCCCAAAAAATTCAAATTTCCCCGCCAGCCCCAAAAAATTCAAATTTTTCCGCCAACCCCAAAAAATTCAAATTTTCCCTCCAAATTCTACGCCACCATACTGCGCATGCGTGACGACTCAAACCGAGCGCGCCCGAACGCCGGAACCTGGAGTGTATGACTCACACGTCGCTGTTAGAGAGAGAACGCACTGCGATTTTTATTTTCAAGCGCAAACCAATCAAATTCAAATTTTCGCATCAGATTTATTCGGATTTGATTTTCGCGCGCACCATCTTACCCGAATATGACCGAACGCCGATCGTCCGAACCGATAAAATTCAAATTTTTCCCGCCAACCTTAAAAAATTCAAATTTTCGCGTCAACCCCAGATCCACCAACCCCAGACGTACCAACCCCACGGGCTAAAACGGCATGCCGACCGGCCGTCATATTTTAAACGACGTCATCTTCTTGAGCAGACATCTTTTTAGGTTAAAATTATACTTCTTACGGAATTTTAGAGTAATACAAGTAGATTATGTTAAAATAACTCTTGAAATTTACTCGCGGTATAAATTTTAAAGTTTTAAATCAAGTTTTCGCGCTAAATTTATTCGGTCTAATTTTAAAATTCTACAGAGCATGCGCGAACCGACCAAATTAAAATTTTCGCGCCATTAAGAATAAATTTCAAAGTTTAAACCGTCATGACGTCACCATCAACAGTGGTTTAATATACTTACCGTTTACTTTTAAATTATTACAGCTTAATCTATTAAATAAAACATAAGAAATTCGTGGTTCAGACCCTGTATACAGACCCTGTATAATCACAACAGACCCCGTATACAGACCCTGTATATTGACCCTCATTTGACCCTCCGAGACCCTCATTTGACCCTCCGAGACCCTCATTTGACCCTCCGAGACCCTCATTTGACCCTCCGAGACCCTCATTTGACCCTCCGAGACCCTCATTTGACCCTCCGAGACCCTCATTTGACCCTCCGAGACCCTCATTTGATCCTCCGAGACCCTCATTTACCTAATATTTAAGTCATGTATTAAATAATTTTAAACTACATATGTATTTTTTGCTCACCATCAGGCACTTCCTTATAATGATGTTATTTAGACGTGTTGACTTGCTGGTACACACATACAACGTTCCGCTATGCACGTTATCAATTTATGGAGTTCATGATTGGGATGGTAGGAGTACAGGATAAAAAACAACAATATTGCTATAAAATAATTTATTGAAAATCATATACTTCAATACAAAATATTATATGTACAGCATTTTCTTCTACAACCTTATCTTGACGTCCCTCCAGGTGTAAATCGTTCGGGAACTCTTTTATATCCATCCAATTCGCCGATCCACACATGCATTTTTTGGCTGGAACTGTTGATTTATCATACTATCTTCTTCACTCCATTAGTAAGGGGTAAGTACTCTATGATGGCATCATGAATTATTAGACAGTATGCCTTGCATAATTTATTAAATGCTTTACTAGTCTCAAACTCCAGTTTAATATCTACCGTTGAGGATTTAACGCTCTCCACTTGCTTTGAACAATCAATTATGAAAATTGGATTTTTATGAAAACCTTCGTAATCTAAAAGAGGCTCAGATGCGGAAGTCCCATAGTAAGCTGATCTAAATTGCGTGTACATGTTATACGCTATAGCATACTTCTTTTTGTCCATTTCTAGATTCAAATTATCGTACGGATATTGTGAGGAGTTTAAATAAAGTTTTATGTTTTTTATTAGTGCATGGCTGTAATCAGAAGCGTCTTGATGGATATCGTCCTGAACTCCTTTTTGGAATGCCACAAATACAAAGCGAGGTCTCTCCAAATTAGTACTTGTCATGACTGACCAAATGTCTTTGGTTGACTCACGTAACGCTGGCAGTTCATGCAACTCCCATTTACGAAATGGAATAATTATGGGTATGTCACTTTCCAATAATTGTAATAATTGCAGACGTGATTTATCATCAACGGTAATGTGTCGCACCCTCCACTCAACATTCGTTAAAGTAAACTTTAACTTTTTCGTACCAGCAGGATCTTCGTTCCGGTAACAATTAGCATCAGAGCGTGAGCGTATTAACACCAGCTCCTGACGAGAATTGATTATAATCTTTTTATAATCTTCGGCAAAACCGAAAATGAAACTTAGCGGAATGTACGCACTGAAGACTTTGCCTGAAACTGTCGTTTGTTTACGCGTAATGGGCACCCATCCAGCACAAAGTAAACCATTGCTCTCCGATATGCTGTATGAAGCATGAGCTTTCAAGTCGGTAGTAATGCCTGGCTCTAGACATCTATCAATCTCAACACCATTCAACTCATATCTTATTTCTCGAAAGAGAAACATGTAAGCGTTGTGAGTTAAACTACATAAACCGACCCCTGCTTCTTCTTCAACGGATCCTTCAATGTAAATATAACTATCGCATGGGGTAGTGTATATATCCTGATGCTGAATCGGAATTCGAATTTCATCGTTTATTTTAAATGATTGTATTCGAGGAAGGTATGAATGATACTGCTCACTTGTAATAGACTGGTCAAAGGACAGCCCTTCAGTTACAGATAATACACTACTCATTGTTGAGTCAATTTAAATCCTAAAGATATTAAAAAATTTCTATTCTCCGTAGACAACCTCTTGGTGTGATAGTTCTCACTAAATGATGACTTAGTTGTAGCTGGCTCGTATTTATACCTTCGTCGATTATTGATGACTAATCCCATATTACAAAGTACTTCTCTTCAGTTCTAACCGAATTACAATCTCCTCACCGCGTAAGTTAACCTCCTGCCCGTTCTGATCGATGAGTGATAATGATATATTTGTGATAGTGCTACTGCTATTTATAGGTAGATAAACAACATTTTTTGGCTCTATATCGATCGGATATCCTGCAGCTACCGGGATTGCAAACTCAATGAGTGTATGTGCACGCACTTCATCATAAAATGCGCTTGTAACTAAATTACATTCTACTCGAACAGTTCTTACTCTAATAATCTGCACTGGAAGATCCGACTCGTAAATTTTGTTCGGCTCGATTATCATTGGGCCAAATCCTAAAATTCGCGCAATATTGTTTGGTTTTGTAAAATTTATTTTAAATTTACTATGGATTTCGCATCGTAATGTGTTTTTATTTGCTTTGATAGTAATTGGATCTACTGATTTCTCATTCTCATTCTCGCTAATGATTCGTTGTACATATGATTCAATATCACTAACGTCATATGCACCTGTAGGAATTTTAATTGGGGTATCATTATCTCCATAGTAAAATGTATCCTCACCCTCTTGTATATTCGGAATGCTATTATAAGTGTATAATCCTATAAGTCCCAACGTATACGAAAATCTAGGATCCAGTTCAATTGGGGGATGGTATGAAGCGGACAGCTGGCTCCGCGTGCCTCTTAACGTGAACATGTGAGACATGACTGATCACATTATCAAAGGTGCAGCTATATATATACACGAATTTTTTAGTGTTTTAATTTAGGATACAGGAAGAGACCGAATCCTTTACGATATGGTTTTAAATATAACCCGTTGCCCGATTTTGGTTGTTGTTTTCCAATTGCGATAGCCTCCATTGTTTTATTATGCCTCGATTGTTCAGCCAATTTATTTTTAGCGTTTCTTACATCTTTTATCGCTTTCACAACATTACTCACACCGGAGGCGAGTGCTCCTGCTGCTGATAGACCAGCAAATAGTGGTATTAAAAATGGTAAAAATCCGCCGGCTTTAATAGGTGAAGAAGCTGGAAGCTCAATTATATGAGGAATATGTATTCGTTTCTTTCCTCCAGCCTGGTTGATAGCAAATTTTGCCTCCAAAAGGGCGTACTTCACAGCGTTATGAATATTATTCCGGTTAACAATATCTCCCAACGTATCGCTAACATGTTTGAGAACTGCTTGTTTAAAGGGAACCACGCCTAGCTTTTCTTTACGTTTTTTGTGCGTACCCAACCCCTGTTTACGTTCAAACTTCATTCTTATTATAATTACGTCACTCTTTTCTCACCTGCGTACACCGCTAG